>JAVDBV010047797.1:0-12421 GCA_032619315.1 Piper longum
ACACCTTTAGCACCATACTCCCTACAAAACATTTTTCTTTCCATCCTTTGTTATGATCCATCATTCTCCTTCATGGTATGCCCATAGCAAAATTCTAAAACAATGTAAATCCATTTATCAAAATTCAAATTTATTATATTTTTTATTTTGACACAAAATTTACCATTACTGAATTGCCTTTACTACATATATATATATATATTCTTAATCCAATTATATAATTTTGGTAAACATATGGGTGCTAATAGCTCGATTGAGCTCTAATTCGCTAGATGTTTTGCTCTATCTCCTTTGAGTTAAAACTCGGCTCGAAGCTCTATATTTTATATTAAATATGATTTCTTTTATAATTTTCATATATCCATCTATATAAAATATAAAAAGTAATAAATATAATTTTACATGATAATATGATGATTTTATTTGCAAAAAAAATATTTGGCATGAAATTGAACCAATATTAAACTATTTAATATTTTACGATTAATTTTATTTGAAAGTTATTCAATATATATATATATATATATATATATGAATAATAATCGAGCTATCTCATATTTAACTCAAAATAAAAATAAAAGAGTCAATCGTAAACATGGCCGGTTGTATGTGGGTACCCCTCCATAAACTCTTAAATCAAAATCGGTCATATCAATTATTCTGTAGTTATCCCATGTCTATAAAAATATAATTAACGGATAGTTAGTTATCTAATTAAAATTAAATGGATAATTTTTCCTATACAATCATTAATTGGTTTTTTTAGATGGGTGGATTTTAAGATACATTTTGGTCAGCTTTTTAGTAGACTTCTATTGTATTTTCTTAAAAATTTTCTTCAAGAATATAGATGTGGCCCAGCCCTACCTGGAAATGGGCCGAACCGGGGGAATTCCAATAAAGAAATAGGCCAAACCAAACCGAACCGAACCTTTTTTCTTCGGTCCAAACCCTCGCCCACTTCTTCTTCTTCTCCAGATCCCCATTTCCACCACCTTCAGATCTGCTCTCTCTCCCCTCCCCCCTCTCCTTGGTGGGCGATCCTCCTCCCGCCATGGCCGCCGCCACAGCCCCCGTCGCCATGAAGGAGGCCTTGACCGTGAGTCCTCCGACCTCACTCTCACGCCGATCCGCCACTTTTTTTTTTTTCCTTTGGCTGTCTGATGCTTGATTTCTTCGTTTGTTGTCGGCGATGCGCGATTCGGAGTTAGGGTTTTTTCGTCGGTGGTTGTAGTGGATGGGATCTGCGTTGTTTCAGCTGTGTGATACGGATCGAACGTGGCGGGTTTTTTTTTGGTTTTTTTTGCTCTTAGGGTTTGAATCGGTTGCGGTTGAGGTCTGCGGGTTGTCTGGGGATGAGAATTGTCCTGGTTTGTTTGTTTTTTTAAGATCTGCGTTGCGTTGCGTTTGGGTTGTGTTGTTCGGTGGTTTGCGTGATTTGTAGAGATCTGTGGAGCATGTTGTAGCGTGATTTGGAACGTGATTGGATTTTGATTGTGGTTTTCGTTTGCAGCTGACGAGCCTCGGGATCAACCCTCAGTTCATTACCTTTACTCATGTGACGATGGAATCTGACAAGTACATATGCGTCAGAGAAACTTCGCCTCAAAATAGTGTTGTTATCATTGATATGAGTATGCCGATGCAACCTCTGAGGAGACCAATTACGGCAGATTCAGCTTTGATGAATCCCAATAGCAGAATTCTCGCCCTCAAAGGTTTTTTTTTTTTTTTAACATTCTATGTCTCATTTTGCTACCGTTTGGATTTGTAGCGTCTGTAGTTAGAGTTATTGTGAGATCGTTGTTTTATCATTCTACATATAGTGGATGAGGTGTGGTGTGATCTGTCTGTAGAATGTCTTTTAGAAGCACACAATGCAAAAGCTGATGCACACAGAATTGGCTTTTTAATGCGAAGCTCAACAAAGTGACATTTAGTGGTCGAAATGATTGGTTGATTGGTGAGCTGATAAAATATTTGGTCTTATTGGTCAGTCCCTAAGGTCTAATGTTGTGAAACAATTATCTTAAGTGTTCTGGCCACGGACAATTCGCTTTATTTTGGGTCGCATGCTATCGAGGTAATACAAATGATTTTCCTTGACCAAAGCGAAGAAGGAATTGATGTTTATGTGGTTTTCCTCCCATCCAGCTAGCCGCCAGGGGCATGCGCTTTTCTTTGCTTGCTCATAGTCAGCCATATCTGTCATGAAGAATAAGATCATTCTTACTTTTTTCACTAAATCACAAGACATTTTTCTCAAGTAGCAAAATAGGAACCATGTGTGTTATTCTTGGTTGTGATCCATGGTGTAGGTCTACTTGCATTCTCAGAAAATTTTGAACTCATTATCTTTAGTTCTGGGCTGTGATTGACAATTAAATATCTTTATGAAGCATTACTTCCGGGGACCACACAAGATCATCTACAAATATTCAACATTGAGTCAAAGACAAAAATGAAGTCACATCAAATGCCTGAGCAGGTTGAGTGTATTTTCTCAGTGTTTGTATTCACAATGTCTTCTGTTCTAAACCATGATGCTGACTCATGACATTTTCTGAGACTTATCACTTCCTTTATATGTTTAGGTTGTCTTTTGGAAGTGGATCACCCCTAAAATGTTGGGGTTGGTGACCCAAACAACAGTCTATCACTGGTCGATAGAAGGTATTGTATGTATTGTAAATAGAACTTATTGTTGTATCTATATCTTACAGTGATCCGTGTAACGTAACCATCTCTTTCACAATATAGGTGATTCTGAGCCTGTAAGGATGTTTGATAGGACAGCTAATTTGACAAATAATCAGATAATTAATTACCGGTGCGATCCATCAGAAAAATGGCTTATTTTGATAGGAATTGCTCCTGGTGCTGCTGAGGTATGTGGTCCAACCTTGAACCTGCATTAACTGGACATGGTACTTTTTTGGAGTTTAAACAATTTCATATATCAATGAGAGGAAGGTTAAACAGGAAATTTCACAGTGAATAGTGTTGACATAATTTGGTGAGGAAAAACAGCTTCGCATCATTGATGCCACCATACAAGGTGGAAACCCATCTTGTTGATTGTCTATATGAATATCTGCATAAAGCAAAGCAAGGTTTTTCTGGTTGATTTAATAGTTCATTTTACCAATTTTAAAATTTATACATACCTGCATTATCAAGTTCATTCTCTTTTAGAACCTATAGGGGACAAGCTGATTTTTTTGGCTTTGTGGGTTATCATTGTCTACCAAATTTTTTTGGCTTTTTTATGGTTAGCTGTCGCTTGTTGAAAGAATGAATCAAGTACTTTGGTGGATTCCTTGTTGATTTTTAGTCTTTGAATATATAGTTGTCAATCCTATGCACAAATTTATTTTTGTTCTTTTTGTTTTGTTTTGTTTTCTGTTTCTGTAAGTGACTTCTATTTTATAATGTAAATTGTAGAGGCCACAACTGGTTAAAGGAAACATGCAACTTTATTCTGTGGATCAGCAGCGCAGTCAAGCCCTAGAAGCTCATGCTGCATCCTTTGCTACGTTTAAGGTAGGCATCTTCTTGCTTGCTTGTTTGCTTACTCCTCTCTACAATTTCAAACTATACCTTCTGGTTTTTAATTGGACAAATATATGATTGCTTCTCATACATAACCAGGTGGCTGGAAATGAAACTCCTTTGACCTTGATTTGTTTTGCATCAAAAACCACCAATGCTGGACAAATTACCTCAAAATTGCATGTTATTGAGCTTGGCGCACAGCAAGGTTGTTTGGAATGCTTTTATGCGTATTTTATCAAACCATTTTCTGACCAATCTAATATCGACTGCATATGATTGGCACCTAAAGTTTGTCATTTTGCTGCCTTTATTCAGGCAAACCTGGCTTTTCAAAGAAGCAAGCAGATCTTTTTTTCCCTCCAGATTTTGCAGATGATTTTCCAGTAGCCATGCAGGTAATTTTTTTTGGCTCAATAAATTGACGGAGATAGTGCAGCTAATACATATTGAATTTTACTCTTTACTTTTGTCTCAGATATCAAGCAAATTCAGTTTGATATATGTGATCACAAAACTGGGCTTGCTATTTGTGTATGATCTTGAAACTGCTGCAGCCGTGTATAGAAATAGGATCAGCCCAGACCCTATCTTTTTGACAACAGAAGCCACCTCTGTAGGTGGATTTTATGCTGTGAATAGGAGAGGACAAGTTCTACTTGCAACTGTTAATGAAACCACTCTTGTGCCTTTTGTCAGCACCCAGGTGTGAAAACGCTTCTTTTTTCTTCATCACTTTTCTTGTAAAAACACAGTTTTTTGACCAATCTGTTTTCTGTGTAAATTCAGTTAAATAACTTAGAGCTTGCTATTAATCTTGCTAAAAGGGGCAACCTTCCCGGGGCAGAGAACTTGGTAACTGATACTTCATTAATTTTTTTTGTCTGTTTCATAAGTTTCTGAATGTATTCTGTATTGGCAGTACTTGTACTTCACGTTTTTATATCCACAGGTTGTACAACGGTTTCAAGAACTATTTTCGCAAACAAAGTACAAGGAAGCTGCAGAGCTTGCTGCAGATTCTCCACAGGGCATTCTTCGGACTCCTGAAACTGTTGCAAAATTTCAGGTTTTTATTCCTGTCAATGGGATTTAGGTTTTTCAAGAAAGACTCTGTTTTTAACTCTATTTCATTGTCTTGTTTTGTTAAAGGTGTGCTTATAATATCTTATCTATTTTGTTCAGAGTGTTCCAGTGCAGTCTGGCCAAACACCTCCATTGTTGCAATATTTTGGTACCCTTTTGACTAAAGGAAAGCTTAATGCTTTTGAATCTTTGGAATTGTCGCGTCTGGTTGTCAACCAGAACAAGAAGAACTTATTAGAAAATTGGTTGGCTGAAGATAAGCTAGAATGCAGTGAGGAACTTGGGGACCTTGTCAAGGTCTGTTGGTAAATTTTTTAATTAGCTTGTTAAGTGTACCACCTAAATTGCTTACTTAGAACTCCGCACCATCTTTGATTAATTTCCGTTATTATTTTAATTTCTTTCTGCATGTTTAGCAGCTGAAACTAACCCTTCTCTTTTATATAGTTATGTATCTTTTCATTCTTTTGATTCTATGATATCTTTTCTTGTAGACTGTTGATAATGACCTTGCGCTGAAAATATACATCAAGGCAAGGGCCACCCCAAAAGTTGTTGCTGCTTTTGCTGAGCGCAGAGAATTTGATAAAATTCTTATATATTCGAAACAGGTATCTATGTGCTGGTTCTTCTTAGTTCTATGTGTCATAATAATTCTAAACCATGCAATTTCTGTCGCCATAATATAATTTTATTTAGGCATTTTATTTTTTTCCCTGTCATCTATATATGTCTTATGCACTTGTGCTCCTTTATTATAGGTCGGCTATACCCCTGATTACCTCTTCCTTTTGCAAACAATTCTGAGAACAGATCCTCAGGTAGTTTGTTTGTTTGTTTTCTTTTTTTTATCTTTTGGGTTTTGCAAATTCGTATTTAGTTGCCATATAGATTTGGTGGAACAGTTATTGCAATCCTGCAGCCCCTGCAGTCATCTGTATGCTCTTTGGGATTTGTCATTGTTGACTGTTATGTTGTTGTTTCTTGTTCTGGTTAATGATTTGAGGGTTTCTTTTGTTACTAACTTTTTTTCTCGTAAAATATTTGAGCTATTGGCTTTTATGGGTTTTTTTTTTTAAACTTGCCTTTTGGTGGTAGGGAGCTGTTAACTTTGCACTTATGCTGTCTCAAATGGAAGGTGGCTGCCCAATTGACTACAATACCATCACAGATCTATTTCTTCAGGTAAAAAATTGTGTTACATTTTTTCATTTTGCAGTCATGTAACATGGCTAAAATTGTTACTTCCAAAAGCTATGAGGTTTCTTCACAAGCACTAAAAAATGGAGTACAAATTTTATGTTGAACTGAATTAAACGGTCCTTCATGTGCGGCCAGTCCTAAGGGTGGTCTGAGCCCATATGTTCGGTAGCATCCTTGTATTGTGATTGATTTTCCAGATTCATCTTTTTATTAAGGTAAAGTGAGAACCATTTAGAATAAGTATATTTTCAGGGTATTTTGTTGTTGTCCACTAGGATAAACTGTCAGAATTTATGTCGTTTATGGCTGCAAACGAAATAGAACTTGTTTTCTTTTATTGTTTGTACGGATGAATAAACACTTTGAAGAATTTATACTGCGTCCTGAAAAATTTGGCCTGCCACTGGTCTTGTGGTAGTAAGATGCCAGTTAACATGACAGTTCGTGGTTTAGGCTGGCTGCTGATTCTGAATAGTCACAGTTTAATAGTAGTGTTTTTTAAGGAGGGTTGTTGCAGTGCATGTAGGAGAGAGGGGTTGTGTTCCAGGCTGTTTGATACACTTGGGGGTGAAGATGGCTCCTTTGGGTGTCTCTTTTATGCGTATAAGGTGATTTTGGGGAGGCAAAGAGATGGAGTGAAAGGTGGAAGACAATGAGAGATTGACACAAGTTCTGTTCCTTTGTTTCCAGTTTAAACAAGGTGCTCGAAAAGGTTTTTTGATTTTTTTGGGTGGGTGAGGTAAAATTTGGCCTTCGAGTTGCCTGAAAGAGCACAAAGTGCCGAAATTGTTTTTACCCTAAAATTGTTTTTACTGCACTAGGGCACAGGTTAAATTTTTTCTATATAAATGTGCATAAAGGTGTGTTTGTTTTTGTATATTGGTATATGAAAGATGTATTAATGCTTTATATTTATCCATTCATTTTGGTACTTATCTTTCTTCGTGTGACTGTGCCAGAGGAACTTGATTCGTGAAGCAACTGCATTCTTACTTGATGTTCTAAAGCCTAATCTACCAGAACATGGATTCCTCCAGACGAAGGTAATATTGCAAAATTTTGATTTATTTTTCTTTTTCATTTTTTTTTGAATAATTGCGGTAATATTTTTGATTCCAGGTCTTAGAAATCAATCTAGTGACATTTCCCAATGTAGCTGATGCCATACTGGCAAACGGCATGTTTAGCCACTATGACCGACCTCGGATTGCTCAGCTATGTGAAAAAGCTGGTTTATATGTGAGGGCTTTGCAGGTATGCCAGTTATAAACAACCATTTTTTTATCGGCAGAAAGTTTACTAGATTGTTCAATGTAAACTTCCTGATAATGCAGCATTACTCGGAGCTTTCTGATATTAAGCGTGTCATTGTGAATACCCATGCCATTGAACCACAGGTTTGTCTTTTGGAATTCTTTTTCTTGACCCAACAGGCCAGTGAGAGTTTTGATAGCACTTTTCTACTTTCAGGCACTTGTGGAATTTTTTGGGACACTTTCAAGAGAATGGGCTTTGGAGTGTATGAAAGATCTTTTGCTTGTTAATTTGAGGGGGAACCTGCAAATAATAGTTCAGGTATTGACGCAAAATGCGACTATAGATTTGTTTATATATAAGTGCCCAATCTTTTAGATTTTCTTTTGGCATGCCATTTTTTACAATTTTGTCTGTTGGATATTTACTGTAACTCACGATTGCAGACAGCCAAAGAGTATTCTGAGCAGTTAGGTGTGGATGCTTGTATAAAACTTTTTGAGCAATTTAAGTCATATGAAGGGTTGTATTTTTTCCTGGGGTCATACTTGAGCTTGAGGTGTGTATTGTGCTGTTTTATTTTGTTTGTGCCTCAGAGGAAAATAACTGCTCAATGGCCAGTTTTCAATTCAAGCAACCATGGTCCAAAATAATTAATGTTCTTTTTGTTGTTTTGTATTGTGACGAGCAGTGAGGATCCAGACATACATTTTAAGTACATAGAGGCAGCTGCCAGAACTGGACAGATAAAGGAGGTTGAGCGTGTCACAAGAGAATCAAACTTCTATGATCCCGAAAAGACAAAAAATTTCTTGATGGAAGCTAAACTTCCAGATGCTCGTCCTCTTATTAATGTCTGTGATCGTTTTGGGTTTGTCCCAGATTTGACCCATTATCTGTATACGAATAACATGCTTCGCTACATTGAAGGCTATGTTCAGAAGGTGAGATTTTGTAGCATTTCCATGATTTGTTACTGGATGAGAACAATGGGTAGATATTTGAATCTTTTATGGTGACAGGTCAATCCTGGAAATGCACCCCTAGTTGTTGGGCAGCTGCTAGATGATGAGTGCCCTGAAGACTTCATAAAAGGTCTCATTCTTTCCGTTCGATCCCTCCTACCTGTGGAACCCCTTGTTGACGAGTGTGAGAAAAGGTTCTACATCTGCCCTTGTAATCTTGCCCTTTCATTCCTTCATTTTGTTGGGAATTAACATAAATGCTGTCATTGCTTGTATTCCAGGAATCGATTGCAGCTACTCACACAGTTTCTGGAGCATCTTGTTAGTGAGGGTAGCCAAGACGTGCATGTACACAATGCTTTGGGTAAGATTATTATAGATAGCAACAATAATCCAGAGCACTTCCTCACCACGAACCCATACTATGATTCTCGTGTTGTTGGTAAATATTGTGAGAAACGAGATCCCACCTTGGCTGTTGTTGCTTACCGTAGAGGGCAGTGTGATGATGAGCTTATTAATGTCACAAACAAGAATTCACTGTTCAAACTCCAGGCCAGGTGTGCTTTTATCAGTCTTTTGATTTGCATTTTTCTAGGTTGGAATACTTTTATGATTAGAATTAACTGTGTATTTTCTTTCAGGTATGTTGTTGAAAGGATGGATCCTGAACTTTGGGAGAAAGTTCTTAGTCCTGAAAATGAGTTTAGGAGACAGCTTATTGATCAAGTTGTATCCACTGCCTTGCCTGAAAGCAAGAGTCCTGAGCAAGTGTCGGCGGCTGTAAAAGCCTTTATGACAGCTGATCTTCCTCATGAACTGATTGAGCTTCTTGAAAAGATTGTTCTGCAAAATTCAGCCTTCAGTGGGAATTCCAATTTGCAAAATTTGCTTATCCTCACAGCTATCAAAGCTGATCCGTCTAGAGTCATGGATTATGTCAATAGATTAGACAATTTTGATGGGCCTGCTGTTGGTGAGGTTGCCGTTGAAGCAGCTTTATATGAAGAGGCATTTGCTATCTTTAAAAAGTTCAACTTGAATGTGGAAGCGGTGAATGTTCTTTTGGACAACATCCGTAGTATTGACAGAGCTGTTGAGTTTGCCTTCCGTGTTGAAGAAGATGCGGTTTGGAGCCAAGTGGCAAAGGCTCAGCTTAGGGAAGGGTTGGTCAGTGAGGCCATTGAATCATTTATACGGGCTGATGATGCTACTCAGTTTTTGGATGTTATTCGGTGTGCTGAAGATGCAAATGTCTACCATGATTTGGTGCGGTACCTTCTGATGGTTAGGCAGAAAACGAAGGAGCCTAAGGTGGACACTGAGCTCATCTATGCTTATGCAAAGATTGACCGACTTGGGGAGATTGAGGAGTTTATCCTTATGCCCAATGTCGCTAATCTTCCGAATGTTGGAGACCGCCTTTATGATGAAGCCTTGTATGAAGCTGCAAAGATCATATACGCGTTCATCTCCAACTGGGCTAAATTAGCAGTTACCCTTGTTAAGCTAAAGCAGTTCCAAGGTGCTGTGGATGCTGCTAGAAAGGCCAACAGCTCTAAGACATGGAAGGAAGTCTGTTTCGCATGTGTTGATGCAGAGGAGTTCAGATTGGCTCAGATATGTGGGCTAAACATCATTGTACAGGTGAAAACTCTATTTTCATGTCTGATTATCATTGACATTATCGAATATTTGTCATTGTTGTTGCTTATAGGTGCCAATGTTTGTTTTAGGTGGATGACTTGGAGGAGGTGAGTGACTACTATCAAAACAGAGGGTGCTTCAATGAGCTGATCTCTCTGATGGAGAGTGGACTTGGGCTGGAACGGGCGCACATGGGGATCTTTACTGAGCTCGGAGTGCTGTATGCTAGATATCGGCATGAGAAACTTATGGAACATATCAAACTCTTCTCATCTCGTCTTAACATTCCTAAACTTATTCGTGCTTGTGACGAGCAACAGCACTGGAAGGAGTTAACTTATTTGTATATTCAATATGATGAGTTTGACAATGCTGCCACTACCATCATGAACCATTCGCCAGAAGCATGGGACCACATGCAGTTCAAGGATGTTGCTGTCAAAGTTGCGAATGTAGAGCTATACTACAAAGCAGTTCACTTCTACTTACAGGAACACCCTGATCTTATCAATGATCTTCTAAATGTGCTGGCTCTTAAAGTGGACCATACACGTGTAGTTGACATTATGCGGAAGGTACTTGGTTTTCTTTTTGTTCATTTGTTTAACTCTGAATCTTTGAGTATAATATACTTAAATGTTTTACTGTTAATTGATTTAGGCTGGCCATCTTCGTCTTGTGAAACCATACATGGTTGCTGTACAAAGCAACAACGTGTCTGCTGTCAATGAGGCTTTGAATGAAATCTATGTCGAGGAAGAGGACTATGACAGATTACGAGAGTCAATTGACATGCATGACAATTATGATCAGATTGGCCTTGCACAAAAGGTTTAACCTCTTTTCTAACGTTAGTGGCAAATTTTATTAATTTAAAAAACGTAATCAATTTGATATTGACTGCTGTTCTTGCTCACGATGAACAATGAAAGATCTTAATGCGGTAATTTAGGCAGTATAACTTTGTTTCTGACATTTTGATCATGAGCAGATCGAGAAACATGAGCTTCTGGAGATGAGACGTGTCGCAGCTTATATTTATAAGAAGGCGGGAAGATGGAAGCAGTCTATTGCGTTGTCAAAGAAGGACAATCTTTACAAAGATGCCATGGAAACAGCCTCTCAATCTGGAGACCGTGAGCTCGCTGAGGAGTTACTGTTTTATTTCATTGAACAGGTATTTGCATTTAAGTTTTTTGTCCTTGGAGTAATAGATTGATCTAATTGGACGACTGTTACATTATAGGATTATAGCTTTTATCTGCAAGATCCTTGACAATGTTACGTGTAAAATAAAAACTGCAGGGAAAGAAGGAATGCTTTGCTTCATGCCTCTTTATATGCTACGAGTTAATCAGGCCTGATATTGCCCTTGAAATGGCATGGATGAACAATATGATTGACTTTGCCTTCCCCTATCTGCTACAGGTTAGCTAACTCCCATTTTGTTATTTCATTGTCTTTTTTTAGCAACCTCCTATTTTATGTAATTTTGGATGTTCTTTCAGTTCATCCGAGAGTACACAGGCAAAGTTGATGAACTTATCAAGGACAAAATTGAAGCACAAAGTGATGTGAAAGCTAAAGAGCAGGAAGAGAAAGATATAATTGCACAACAGGTTGATTAATTTTTTGTAAATTTTCTTTCCCGCAATTTTGCCCTATGTTATGACTTGTGAGTTAACGCGATTGTTTGGCTTCTATGCAGAATATGTATGCACAATTGCTGCCACTTGCTCTACCACCACCGCCTGGAATGGGTGGTCCTGGAGTCGGAGCATTTGCGCCTCCTCCACCAATGGGAGGCATAGGAATGCCTCCTATGCCACCATTTGGCATGCCACCAATGGGCAGCGGCTACTAATCTCATACGATGGGTGTTTACCGATAGAAGCACCAATATGGTTGGGTTCACGACTTGTGCCATATTTTCATGTGGAAGGAGGGAAGAATATGATCACGGGGTACGGACGTAGCTGCTCGTGTTTGGAAGGTGGATTTTTGTAGACGTAGGGCAGTTTGAAACATTCATCTTGTGCTGAAGCATTCTTGTTTCTTTTAGCTGCCATTGTGGCAGTGCTGAGGGTTGTGATGTCCGTGTACGACTGGATAGGTGAATAGAGGGGAACACTTTAGCCTAAGGACTACTACCGCAGCTGTGTTTGTGGATATTGTACTGGGTGTGTTCATAGGATTCTATCAGAGTCCATTGCATCTGCACCGTTGTTTTCCCGATATTTTTTTCGTCTTCAAAATTTATACCTGCAATAGCATCTGATCATTCAGTTGGCTAGTTTCAGGATGCTCATGTTGTGTCTATTTTATTATTTTGCTGTTTATAATGTTCATTTACCTCTGTAATGGAGATCTTTTTTTGAGAACTTATTATTAATCATGGTCTATTCGTCTTTGAAAACCATCCGAGGATGTCCTGTGGAACGTGTTTGCTGTGTTGGCCGTTGTAAGCAATGCCATGCCCAAGACTGAAAGGTGTCGGCTTTTGTTGTGTGACTCCTAATGTCGTGCTCCCTCTTAAGGATGATATACTCGAATTTGACTCTAATCGAAATTAGATATTTAAATATTTTAATTTGAATTTAATTTAATTTGATTCGATTATAATTTGAATTTTTTTGTTTGATAATATAATATAATAATATATATAATATTATTAATTTATTTAAAATTATAAATAAATATTATTATTAATTACA
>JAVDBV010047799.1:0-11557 GCA_032619315.1 Piper longum
CCCGCCCCTTGTCGCACGCTGTGTCCGGTCGACCCCTCTTCCATTCTCATGACACAAAAAAAGTTGTTTTGATCTATTTTATCGATCGAGTTGTACCGACCGAAAACTTTAAAGATGACTCGACTTAATTGCAACATTTATTATTCGGTTCTTAAGTGAATCCAAACCGGGGTATTAGAAATTGATATCAGAGCCATGTCTTGGTCGATTGAGACTAGAGACTTTTGTTTTGAGCCAAGTGTGTGGAGCTGTCCTTAGCCAAGTCAACATGTATTTTTTTAAGATTTCAGATTGTGTGCTGAGTCAAACCTGAACATGTGCATGTTTCAATATTAATGGTTATATAAGTTATGAGAAATGAGATTATAATTTTAGTAGATGCCATCATGGATCTCATGCCATGATAATTTTAGAGACTCGTCCTTCCCTTTACCATGCCAGAGATTTGGACTACATAGAGTGTTCACATATTCAATTAGTTAAAGTTGAGATAAATAGTGACCATGAGTACTTAGAGCTCAAATGAGAGTTTGGACAGATGACTTAGGATGGACAACTTTCAAGAGAGGATCTAGTCTCATGGATACTTCACTGCCTCCCCCTCTTCCACTAGTTTATGTTTGACCTAAGAATATTGTTGGTCACTCTTCAACAGACGGAGTCATGAATACATCATGGATGAACAAGATTAACTTTGATCACGGATTTAGAAGGTTGATCAGATATCACTCGATCTGTTAGGGCTAGATGATTGATTTCCAGTAAGAGACAATTAGCTCTTGTGGGAATAATTACTCTAGATTCCAGGATACTGGTGTGGATTCAACATTATCTTTTCATCATACATGTCACCACTATGATCTTGATCCCTCTGGATCAGACACGCATGGTTGGATAACCAGAGCCGAGTTCATAAGAACTACCTCGGGGGAGGTAGACATATGGAAATAAACATGCCAGAGATAGTAATTGGTTCATGACATGATCAAATCAGGCTTCAGTACCTAGATAGCACAACCGCCATCCGAGTAGCACAACCACCGTTCGAGTTGCACAACCACCATCCATGATGCACAACCACCGTCCAAGTTGCCCAATCACCAACCATGATGCATTACCACTGACAATGCCCACTACTGCTATCTGTGATTCACAACCACCGTCTGTGTATTACACTATTGTCGACCGAGTAGAGTATTTATTATGGAAGTAAGGGCCAAGTAGTTACCTCGCCTTACAGGAGGACAACTACTTAAGGATGTTCTTAGCTCAACACAGAGATTGCATGTCATAGCATTGAGAGCAGAGTAGGGTCAGAGATTGAGGACACGATATAGCTATAGTAACATTACCCACACAATGGATAGTTAAGAGTACTGGAATTATTTTGATGTGATGACACAAGATGAGCTTAACAACTATCTTGTATTCAGTTGCCTTGACCTGACATCCTTAGGTCAAATGTGTATTGTAGAGATAATATCATCGGATAGCATTAGTACATGGGTTCATCAAATTGATGTGCATGGATAGAGTTAGAGAATATGATAGTATGATATCCAGATGGGATGGCCACAACATACATGTGACCCATAGCCATGGTTACATAGATCAGATGGTTAGCAAATGATCAAATACATAGTTTAACTTATTTAGAGTTTGGCCTAGCCAGAGAGAGTTGAGTTACTCGTATTAGAATTTTGCCATAGATGATGGGTTCGGTGAGGGAATGTCCATTAGGGAGATAGTATCTTCCTTGTGCTTTGCCAGCACGATTAGGTTTTTACCCTGAGACATACAATTTAGCATTTTCCCCGAGTATAGGAGGTACCTTTGTGGTACTGTTTAGGACTTACAGTGCAGGTAGCCGATGACAGACTAGTCTAGAGGAGACAACTTCACTCAAGCTTGAGAGCGACATAGAAAGGGACTTTAGTTAGACCATGCAAATCAGATAGAAGGACACCAGTGTATGCTCATCTTAACTGACAGTTTTGCTTGAGAATCTACCACAACGGTAGCAGTCATGTGAATCAAGATTAGTGCTACAAATTGGTATGGGACAGCAAGTCACACACCACTGAAGAGCGGATGAGACACGTGTCAAACCTCATTATGAGTTCCCTTAGACTCGAGGTGAGATATTGGTTCTTTGGGTCGTTTGAACCCCATCCGTTTAGAAGTGCGTGACTAGTACGATATCGAGAAATGCATGTCTACTGTTAGTTGATTGAACTAGAGCTAATTAGGAGTCATCTCTTAGGCTTGTCATTTATTGCTATTCCATAGGTTGGCCACCTATGGCGGAGTCCAATTATGATGATCTTAGAGACATGTCCATGGAGTTACCCATGTTTGTGACTCACCCAGTATCCTATACAGAGTTTCATTACCCACCATGACTTAGACAAGCATCCTTACATCACTACAGATAGAGTGATATACATACCTAGTAGAATTTTCTCAGCTTATTGTACTCTCCCATAACATCTGATGTCAAACCACATTAGGATGAGACACATACTAGTTAGTCCTAGAGCAGTGTGACCATTTTTTCATTGGAGATACATTCTCTTTCCATATGAGGCAGACACCAGATAGAGTCAAATATTTTTACACTTACCATTTCAGATATATTAGTCTTACTATCTATTTTCCAGATGGTTGAGATGAGTAGACATTGACCAGTGTTTGTGCCAGTGACCAGATGCAGATTCCACAGTTTCCTACAAAGTATGTTATCATACTCTTTTGAGACACGTTGTGCATGTACAAGTGTGCTTGTCATCAATCCATCACAGAGAGTTCCCTTCAGTAGCAATTGGTGATCGTATAGATAGCCACCAGAGCCATATTATGCAGTAGAGTCATAACATCTATTCTTGTTCCATTATGGAACAGAGTGAGATATTTGATTTAGAACTGAGTTAGCTAGGACCCGATAAGCAGTTCGGTTTCTCTTATAGGGATACCTGAGTGTTTGACCTAGATTGGCAAGAATGAACCATACAACCCATTAGTATATACTCTTACTTTGTACTAAAGTCCACCATATGGTAGCAGGACTCGTAGGACACCCTAGTATAGCCATAGGACCTGGACAAGAGTGCCTTGAGGGTGTTCTAAAATGTTGAAAGCAATAATTCATTTTTGCATAAGCCAATGTACATCGATAAAATAGGTTGTGATACATATATACCTCATACCTTTAATTCTACTCTAAATGTATGAAATAGAAGATAAAAGCTCAAGAGCACTACTTAAAAGGTTAACAATATTATTTTTTAAATCATTGTCCAATTTAAAATATCACCTCTACACATACTTTGTGACACTCATCTAAATTTTGAATTAAAATAAGTTCGAACGTATTTTTCAGTTAAAATCAGGCAATTTTGGATTAAATTATGTTCGAACATATTAAAATACACTTTAGGGAATTAAAATCAACAAACTAAGAGTACAAATCAAAATAGATAGTCCAATCCAATTTTAACCATGATCTTGCTAAAAAGTAATAAGTGCGCACTAGCACTAATACTTTGATAAAGTTGATCCATGTGATGTTGCACACCTCTTTAAGTATCAAAGACATGACTGGTGCCACCGCTAAAAACAAATCTTGCAAGATTTACCTCTAGTTTTGGTAATTTTCGGCCTATTAAAATTTTAGAATCCATAATTAATTTTCGGCCCATCTGACACCTCTACCTTGACCAACAGTGAGCTATTATTCTTTTCCTGCTTACAACCAAGCAGTTTGATAAGTTTTCCTCGTTTTGGAAATTCTTCATCTCTTTCTCTGATTTGGTTTTTTAGCAACTGTCAACCAAAATTTGGAATTTCAGAAAGAGAAACCTTTTATACGCCAATCTTTGACACTTTAAATCAGAATTTGGTTAATATTTCATCACTAGATTCGTTATTTTCATACATCATGCTCTAATATTTTCATGATTTTAAATTTTCTAGATTATTTCATACAAGTTAATTAAGTCATTTTTAACTACTTCAAATGGATTTTCAATTAAGTTGACTTAAGAAAGTTAACGATAATCATTCATTATATTTTTCTTGTGTAGAGCACCGGAATTTTTCTTTTATTTCATTATTATTGAACTTAAATTTATTTTTATTTAATTAATTAAGTAATATTTTATTATTAATTAATTAATATAAAATTTGAGAAAGTAATTTTTTTTTATAATATTTTCTCCCTGTTGCTCTCCTTAATTAAGTGTTTTCGGCGAAAATATTATATTTTCATGATTTGTTCATAAATAGATATAACTATTTTATTATTATTTTATTGATTTGACTCATATTATTTTTAGTAATTTTGGAAGTCGTGCCCAATATATTATTTGACATTTTCCCATTTATAAAAACATGAGATGAGTAAATTGGTGCAGTTGTGTTATTTATTTGGATTTGGTTATTTATTTATCAATGGATCTTAGCTTGTTTTGCATGCCTAATTAATCGAATTAATTATCACACATTTCCATGCATACATCATATAGATCTATAGTTTCGAAGGGTTAAGGGGTGCTATCTTTCAGAAAATTCCCCTCTATTCGGGCCACTTTAATTTTTATTAAATTACTCTCATAATTGAATTAATATCATTAGAAGGCTCATGAAAAATCTAAGAATAGAACGGCCACAATATTAATAGTAATATTGTGATCGAAAGAATTTAAAATCGTATGGGGTTATATACCTATCTTTTCTTTACCCTTATAAAAGGTTCATTGTGTCATAATATAATTATCATTCATATTTTTCCATACACCATCAAAGAGAATGACAGCGTAAGGTTAAGGAAGAAAGAAGAAAAGAAACTTATCATTCATTTCCCATTTGTTGCCGCACTCTATATCTACTTTCAACATTGCACGTGTACCAGTGAACCAATCCGATCCAACTTTTCAACACAAGCTTTTTAAACACTACTTTTCAACTTGTTCTAATGCAATGCCCACAGCAAACGCTCAACCCTACTCTTTGCCTTTAGCCATGCCAACCTCTGCCGCATATGGTTAACCTTCAATTTCTATGATGCATTTTCCCTATCCGGTGCCATTTCCACCACCTTGGGCATAATAGTTTAAAAACTCCATTATTATTTCGAAAATTCCCTTAAGAGGCTCTACTTCTTAACTTTCCGAATCAATCTCTACTGATCAGTCCCTATTGACAAATTTGTAATGGACTCTTTTGTTATTTGAATTAAGTAATAAAAGCTATTAAAACATATTATTATTTTACAAGTAGAGTAAGTGATTTATTTATTTATTTCAAATGTCAAAAAGAACAATGCAAACTAATTATATAGAACCTTTTTATTTATTTGATCGAAAAAATTTAATTTACTACTAGTGCTGTTAAGCCAAGTCCAAATTTGAGTCACTAGTCATTGAATCAAATGTATGGGTTGTTCTAACAAGTGCATACATCTCTTTAAATTAGTTAACCTAAATCAAAGATCTATAGACACACCAACCTTTATAAAATTTCGTTCTTGAAATTAACTTTTTTGACTCATATGATCTGAGACGGTGTTTACTTTAGCCCACTGTTGAATACTCTCTTGGTCCAGCTCTGATAACATGCACAATTATACAACTCAAGTACATGTTAATTGGCCTAACTCATCATGATATATCTTCAAAATAATTAACCTAAATCTAAGGTATATAGACACAATTGAATTCTATGCTAGCAAGTATTGGATTTTAAACTAATTTTTTTAGGAATCTTACATCAGATATGTAGATGTGACCGTTTAAATATGGAGTAGTTCATAGATTAACTTTAAAATTGATTTATGCCTTATGTTCATTTATATGTAGTCTTAGAGGAATGTGTATAATGCATATACATATTATAGGGTATTCGACATTTACCTAAATAATTGACAAAGTAGTAAATTTTGGATAGTATCGATTAAGACAAAGGAATGAGCTGGAATTGGCTAGCCCACCAAAAAAAAGTAATGATGGACGTTGTCAGAATATGACCAAAAGAAGTTAATGATTAAATTGTGGAACTATGTTCTGCTTACAAGTCAGTGGGGATTTATGCAAATTACATGATTTAATGGTAGTTGTTTGTTATTGCCTCAATTATTCCTACCCTTCTTAAGTTTTGTTGAACCCCAACTTCTTTTTATTTCTTTACGATGATTGTGCTGCCCAGACACTATGTAGTGGAATGGTACCAGTTGGTGGTGACAGTCCTTGGCCAAATCCATGCGAAGATGGCCAAACAACTTGCTAAATCTGGTATCAGCTTTATTATTATAAATTTCGCGTTATAAATTTTATCTTTTGCTCTAACGTATATAGTTCCTCCTCCCACGTTTCTGTTATAAAGCTATTGGGTCTCTTTAAACACCCAACATCAATATAATTAGAGCTCAATATTAATATCCATGAAATGTGTGGTTCTGATGAGGTATGCATAAAATAAAATAAATTTTTGCTTATACCATTGGGGGTAATCATTTATTTGCAAGTACAACTTTATACTATACTAGGGAATAAGCATTAAGGTAATCAAATGTCTTTGATGAAGCTAGCACTAAGGAAAATGGGCATTACTGAAGAATTACAAGGTCTGGACCTCAAGCTATGTGAATTGCCCATCTCTTTCTACGCAATTGTCCACGGTGATAAACTTAAGCAAAGGTAAAGTTTTATCATTGATTTAAAATGGGCAGGCATTTAATTTTTCTTTCATGTATTCTTGAGATGATCATACATCCAATATTTTCTATCTTGCTTAAATTTCACTTAAGCTTTATCTAATGATTCTACCACTTTTCTTCACATTTTTTCAGTGTTTGTTACTCTGAGGATGCGTGCGATCCTTCCACTTAGTACTACATCTAATACCTACTGGGAGAAGATCGTATTTATAAGTAAGAATAGGCTATAGATTTTTAACTTAGTTAACCACATTTGAAGAGATGACATAACTAATTATGTTGCACTTTGGACAGAGTCATTAAAATGGTATCAGAACAACCTTGTTCCGAGTTAGATGATGGGCTGGACTACGGACATTACCTAGGTTCCCGGTCACGGGCTATGAAAGGTCGTGGGTTGGGCTAGCAACGGGTCAAGCAGGAATTTCAGGAACGAAATAGCAATGCTTGAGATGTATTATAAAAGAGCTCAATTAATGGATGGGCAAAAAATACTTGATCTTGGTTGTGGTTGTGGACCTTTAACATTATATATTGAACGAAAGTATGAACACTGTCAGATCACTGCAGTTACCAACTCCAAAATACAGACTGATTTTATCCTCGAACAGTGCATGTAGCCATTTATTTTGAGAAAGAAGGTGAATTAATTTGGGCAATTCATTTTTAAAGTAACCTGTCATAGTTAGAAAACATAATGGGCCTATGCCTTTATATAATGGGCTTTGTACTTTTGGAGCGGGCTCGTGGAAAACTGGAAGTCGTATAAACTCAATATTAATTCGGCATGGATGAAATTAATACTTATATCTTCTCCTTCAATGAGCCTATGGTTTGGTTACTTCACAGCTTCCATTAGAAGATCCCTTCCTTAATCATTCAAAGCATTTCCCACAACTTGTCAACCTTCTAATTCAAAATTTAAAATTTTGAGTAGTCTTTTTTGATAATTACTCAAAATATTTCGTTCCATTTCCCCCCATTATCTATTTGTATTATGATTAGGATCAATGATCCGAATAAACTCTTTGATTATTCAATCTTTATAAGGTTGAATTGATAGAGGTGACTATCCATCGCAAAACATCGTACCGGCTCTCAAAAGATGGATTGCTATTCATAGACCATGTTTGACACAAAACATTTGCATACCAATATGAGGTGAGTATATCACCTATACTGCTTAAGAAATTATGCGTCTATATGCTTTGTTCTCACAATGTGAAATCATACAAAGTAATTGTCACCATTTTACATTTTAAGTTTAAACTTAATGAGTATCAAATGCAGACCATTGATGACAATGGTTGGTGCTAATTCAACCTAACACTCGAGCAAAGATATAAACTAGCTTTTTCATCTGTTTTAGTAATAAAAAACTTAATGAACATTTACTAACAAATATGGATATGGGATTTAAAGTCGGAAATACAATTAGCATTATAGTATATTTTGAAACTATTTTTTGTTTATATTTTACCTGCAATTATTACCCATTTGTTAATTTAAGAATATTATTTTGCCTTATGTGAATGTAGATTTTAGATACACTCATTATTTAGGGGAATCTAACTAAATCTATGTACATGAATATTTGATGTAGTTATCACTTATTACATACTTCTACTATTTTGTAGCTTCTAACTAAATCTTGTAAATTAATTTTGAATGTTAGTCATTCAATATTTGAGAGTATTGAAGTCTTATCTGTTGTCCCCATATAGAGCTAACAAGTACAAGTACATATATAATTACAATTACAAGTACAAGTACAAATATAATTACAATTACAAGTACAAATATGATAAATAGGGGTTAAAAAAATAATTAGAAGGTTTTTTCCCGGGGCTTCTTGAGACTTTGTGATTTATGCCATGAATTATAATTCTTCTCCATCCATTAAAAGTGTTCTAACCATTGAATTTAGTTTTTACCTTATAAAAACACATAGTTGTGGTTAGTATATGACGCTGGCTAATAAACTTGTTGTAGTTAGGCATTTGTTTCATTTGTTAGAGCCTTGTGTCACTCTCATGGAAGGCAGAACGCTCTCTTCTCGATGCATTGTGACATCCCATAACTCTGGCAGATCACTTAGGTGGCTTGCAGCTCCTCGCTAATGATATAACTCCTTGTTAATGACCAAAGTACTACCAATTATAGTAACTAGGCAATAATTAAGATGTTGTGTCATGCGCATAGGAAACAGACTCTAATTTATATAAATAAACTATTATATGATAATGAAATAGATAATAATAATATGATCTCTTGTCACAGTTGTATATTTTACAAAAAAAGGTTTTACCTCTAATTTATTCTCATTTCCAAATCGATATAATTTCCCCCACATCTGCACCTGCATACTGGGGCCAGTGTCAACAAAAAAAAAATGAATAATTTTATTTCATAATAGACTGAACTGCCATGGAGACAGATTTGAATAACCCAAAAACCGTAAAGGTAAAGATATATTTAATATTCCAATAATTAATTTACATAAAAAGGAAATGTAACCTGCTACCTACTTACATTGTCGTGATATCACTGTCTTTCTCCCATTGAAAGAATACTATAATAGAAGTGCATAATTAAATGCGATAAGGTTACAACGAGTTCGTTGAATTTAGTTTTCACCTTATAAATACACGAAGTGAAGAATGGTTAAAAAAGATGGATGCAAATCATGATGCTGTGCATGAAATGGTGGCATCAAATTCTAATAGCAGAAGAAGCTACGAATTTGATAAATTATTGGAGGCATCTATTTATTCATATATCTGACATGCTTCGGTATAATAATGGAGAGAAGTGGATTACTTCTCATATCCTGCACAAGAAATGGTGATTATTTTAAGAGTATTCTGAAACTCAAGTTTTTTATCTCTTTATTCAAGTGCTTGCATTTAGCTGCCCAACATTGTAAAGACCTGGAAAAAAAAAAAAAAACGTCAGGATCGATTGTGGGAAAATTTATTTTTTTATTTTAAACTAATTGTTGTTAGCCGGTTACCCGGTTAAGTGAAAAGTATTTTTAACCGGTTAATTATTGTTCAATCGGTCAAGTGGACCATACCATTTACCCGTTAACCGGTTAAGTGGAACTATAGCATTTAACCATTTAAGTAGTTAAGTGAACCATGTCAATTACACGATTACCCATTTAAGGAAAACCCTAGCTTGGAGTGTTATAAAAGAAGGCTAAAGAAGAGGGCTTCATCCTCATTCCCTCTTCCAAATAGGAGCCGCCCTCCTCCTTGCAAGGTAAGATCTCTCCTTCATCTTCTTAGATTTCATGCATACATAGTTTAAAGTTTATGAAAATGTTAATGATCATGGATGATGTTACTACTCCTTTGATTTGCTGCTGTTGCATCCACGTTCATGCCATATGATTGGTAAAAAGGGAAAGGAATTTAAAGCATAAGTGGGTAAATTGTAAAATCTGTCAAATTAGTGTTGCATCTAATACCTAGTGGTTAATACTTGTTAGCATAAAATTCAGTATATTAGTGAGGTCATGTCTAAATGTCTTCAACTTGAGTTTAAGTACTTAGAACTCTTAACTTAAAGTCATCAATTTGCGCTTAGTTTAGGTTGTTATAAAATGTCTCAAAGTCAATTTAAAATTGTATTGGATAGTTGCTTAAATTGGCTAGACAAGTGATTGTGAATCCTCGAAATTCCTAAGTTAAGTGGATTGTGAATCCTCGAAACTAGTCCTACATCTAATACTTGTGTGGATAAAGTCCTCGAACTAGTCCACTTCACACAGCCAATGTGGTAGTCCTCTCCATATGTCCAGGTAGACCTCCCCTCCATGGCAGCTGTCACCGTGCTGTCTAAAGGCAGAAATTTTCGTCTCCTTTTCAGCCTCCCTGCGGCGTATTCCCTTCCCTGGGAACACTCAACCTTTCACAAGTCACACACGACCACAACTATACCAACAATACGGAAACGATTTCCCACGACCAATACCACAACTCGCCAACATGCCCGGCATATTTACCCTACCCAATTAGTCCAAATAGCGGTAACTGTCCTGCCGGCTACCAATCACCACCACAATCCCGCACACAATAGCGGTACACCGCTAGCCAAGTCCTATTGACCAGTGCCCCAAATACTGGTACCCAGTTCCGGTATCATGAGTTCCAGGGGTCCAACAAACCTGTATGGTACCAAATCCCGACATGGCACAACACAATTATGGAGCAAACAAACCTTTATTTACTCAACTAAACAAAAGAAATACAAGCAATTGCTCGCCAAGACTATGTGCAAGTCGTGGACAGACAACCTCAATCAGTCCTCACCCTCAACCCCCAAGTCATCCCCCGCTAGATCGACTTATTACATGCAAATCCGCTAGCTAGAATATGCAAAGGGTTGACAAGAACGTAAGTTGTTTAGTACCTCAATCCTGGTCGAGTTGACCACTCCGCAACCCACGTGAAGTTCAATCCTACTCCAAGGACTAGCTACAGAACTTCACTGTCGCCCTCTCTTGATCTCGATACATTCCTCTCCAATTGGAACTCACGACACAACTCTTCCCAGCAGCACTCCTGCACCAGACGTCCTTCCTTTTCTACATAGAATCCACCCTTATGTAGAACTCCCAATGTGTTTATCTCCAACTCCAAATAGGCCAGATCTTTACCATAATCTTTATCTCCAAAAGATCCTACAAGATATTAACCGTGTCTCCAACAACCCGGCCTTGTCCACGTCCAGATTTATCCACACGGCTTGAGGCTTATCTCCAAGAGTTAGCTGCAAATGGACCAAATCTTCTCCAACATATGATCTCCAAGAATCTCCAACAAATCCTTCAGCTGCACC
>JAVDBV010047800.1:0-22862 GCA_032619315.1 Piper longum
CGAGGTGGATATAGAACTCTAAAATTCAACAAGCAAGTCTCCATGGTTTTGACACACTACAATAAATCTCTAGCAGGGCAATTCTATTCCATCGCTGATCAGTGATCACAAGCACACTGTACCATGTCCCTCTTATCAAACAGGGATACAACTGAATCTAATTAAATCACTATTATTTCGCGAAGGGAAAAAGTTTTACATAAGTACCAACGGTTCCAGAATACATGGAACTGCCAAATCCGTGTGAATGAACTACACCCACTTTGTACTCATAAAAAAACACTGAAAAAAGATGCAACAGAAGAAGCGGATACACTTTCTCTCGTATCTTTGTCACAGAATATGTTATGCCAAGGATAGAGTCCTTTGAGAAAAAATGACTATGTATATCAACCTCTTAAGGAAGTTCTGGTCAGATTGTGACAAGTTATCAGTTGTCAATGTAATCTCCACTTCTTCAGCACAGTAGGTCGTTGATGTTTTCTCAGCTGCAGTGTTGCCAACGTCGATTCATCAAATTAATGAAATGAAACAGGTTTAGCTATATACTACTGAGAAGAAGAATTGGTAGCTTACTATGGGGATGTTTCTTTGTGGGAGGAAGAGAGGTACGACAGGGATGTTCTCACTATTGCATATCTCGATCATGTACCCATCCGGGTCATGGAAAAACATTTGTTCCACCTGAATCCCATCTTCTTCAACCACTGCTCTTACATATAAGTTCATCTCCTCCAGCCTCATCAGGAGCTTCATGTCAGAGCACTGGAAAGAAATGTGGTTGTCCTTGGGATTTATTAACACTTCTTTTCAGGTACTTGACTCGAAGAGCTGCATTCCAGTACATGGATCCCAATGCCGTGGTTGAACAACCTTTACGGACAAAAAAAAAACATTATATAACTTAATTGATTACAATGGAGAAAAGCCTTGACATGGAAGGTCGGGATGTAAGCGATGTCCAATATTTACCAAGCTCCTTTGAAATTGAAGGGGGAGGGTCTTTGGATGAGCATGAATCCCAAGACATCTACATTGTTGGGCTCTTCGGGCCCCAAAAGTAACTTGTAACAGGTTCACGGGTCTCTCTTAATTTAAAAGTTAACTTAAAAATTAAAGTTTTTTTCATTAGTATATATAAAAGTCACTGGTTGACTCCAAATGGAACGTGTGATTAACCCAACACACATAGAATCTGATCGATTCTTGGAGAGCTTTACGAAGATAGGAGACATGGTTGAGGGAGAGGAGAGGGAGGGAGTTGCTTTCCTCTTGCTCATCTCTCTCAACATCAATGCCCATAAATGTTGTCCTTAGTAGCCTCTTCTTTCCAACACTCTCCTTGTTGTTGGATAAAAATGGAGAGAACAGAAGCAGTTCTACACTAAGCAACGTCCACTACACTCTGGATATTTAAAGTACAAAATTTTCCTTTCAAGTTTCAACTCTACCGAGTTTGCTCATACCATATGAGAAAAACACGTGAAAATCATGTCCCAGTGTTTACATTTCACTTACCATACGCTTCCCCTCTTCTTGCCAAACGTGTCCGACTTTGTCGGCTGGTTGAGTAAGCAAACGCAAGGTTATTATCAAAAACATTAGAACAAATCGATGGAGGCATCAGAATAGATAAACTAAACGAAGGAGAAATGGCACAAAATGTTCAAAAAAGTAAGAGATGAAACAAACAGCACTAAGGTAAGAGGAAGATGCCAAGTGCTATGGCCTTGATTCATGAGCTGTCAGGATCGTAGGGTTTGTATGTTGTTCTTGGGTACACTCAATCCATTAAAGGGTAGTCGGTGCTATCCTAGTAGTAGAAACAACTTACAATTTATTATCAATTGTAGTGATAACAAAGTGTTGATGCGAGGAGGTTGTCGGAACACCTAGGAGTGCTATCGGGTTCCAAGGAATGAAATCGGTCATTAATGAGTTTCTAGATACAAGCATAGCGAGTGATAGTATTCGGTAACCTAAAATAGTTTATCTGGTCACAAGAAGTGTGTACCGAACAAGCCATATTCATCGATTTCAAAATTAACATCAAGATGTTGAGTGTGGGTCACAAATTTTGATCATGATCAAGTGTTGCTGGTTGGAGTTACCAAGCACGCTTAGGAGTGGTGATCGATCACGCTAAAAAGTGGGTGCCGGTAACAATGCATGGAATTTGTTGATAGTCCTAAGAGCTAATCACCGAGCATGCCAAGACACTGGACTCGGGTGTAAAGAGTGGAGTGACTGAGCATTATCAGGAGTGCTAGACGAGTGCTAGGCAGTGACCAAGAGTTGAAAATCGGAGTTTCGAGATTTGGCCGAAGTTTCATATTTGCACTAAAAATCTTATTACAAGTAGGATTATGGGTAGGAGTTGTGCATGGGGGCTAGTTGGTGACTGTGGGACTTCTTGGTGGATTTATACTTGGTTGGGACTTCAAGGAAGAGGTTTTAAATGACTTGAAGAAGTGCTAGACTTAGACATCGAGGTTAACTAGGAGAAAGAGCTGAGAGGGAGTCTTGGAGGAGCCGAGACCAAACCCTAATCTGCCTAGGAAGTTCTTCCACAACTATGGGATTCAATTAGGAAGGTTAGATCAACATGGGAGGAGCGTTTCAGGTTAAGTTAGACTTGGAGAGGATGTTAGCAAGAGTTAGACAAGATGTTAATTCCTTCCTATTAACTAAGTTGGGGTTTGCAACTAAGTAGGAATCGGTTATTATAAATAGGTTGAATCCTTATACATATGAGATCATCACAATAGAGGTAATTAATCACAAAAAGGGGGGATGTCTTTGAGAGGACTTAGGAGAGTCTTTGACGTCTCTATTATGAGAGATGTGGGCTGAATCAAGGAAGAAGAAGAAGGAGGAAGTTGTAATGGTCAATCTCTTAGTGCAAAGATTAATACTTCAAACTTTGAGGGATCTTAAGAGCTTGATTAAGGTATACTTTGACATGCCTTTGTTACTGATTTTGATTCATGTGATTGAATTAAATTCATGTATTAATTGTTTTCATTGGAGAGTTTAAGATCGACTAGGGGTATGCAGTTGTGAGGATCACTTGTTATAAGGGTGATCTGAGTGAGTCTCTTTGTGAACGATTAGCATTAGGACAAGACCTAGTGAGGCTGTCTACAAAGTCGAGCGAATTCTTGAGAGAATTTGAGTATTTGTATTCCTTGTGTTATTGTGTGTTAATATAAGCTTCGAACTAGTTCTCATAGATCTGCGTGTTTGCATGTTGTTTGTTATGATTAGGGAAGGAACTTTATTACCAAGTCGTGGTTGAAGTTTACAATGTGACTAGTTATAAAAATTGGTTACCAAGACGAACAAGGGTAAAGGCCGGCAGAACCGAACACAAGGATTGGTATTTGGTGAATATTAGGTAGTGACTAGGAGGGTGGCTACTTGGTTCTCATGACAGCTTATCGGTAAGAAGTACCGATAACTGAGAATACTGTATCATGGTAATGCTTGTGTGTGATCGAGCACAAGTAATTGAGTAAAGTGCAAATAGTGATACGAGATTAACCCCAATTGATGTTTCTATTTGGTTACTGATTTCCTAACTGAGAATAGTGTGGTATTAGTATGCAGAGGTTGTAAAGGAATCAGGTAGGAGCAGAAAGTAGTGACCGACAAGAGGTTAATTACGAGTTATTGTTATTAGAGATAGATTACCGGTATTGATCGGTAATTAAATATCGGTAGGGGGTGATTACTATTGTTGGTTATGCAAGTGTTAGTACTGAACCAAGAACCAAGGTAGCAGTATTAAGGTTTTGATTAGTTTTGGTGATCGATTAGCCTTTATATTGTGATTGTGACCAAGTATTAGTAGTAGTATTTGGGACTTACTTCCCGGTGTTTACTCTTCACTGCATTACTTGTAAAAAGTTGAGTGTTCTTAGGGGTTGAGAATTCACCGCGGCAGGGATTTGGGGTAAAAAATTATACCTTAGGATTGAACCCATGACGGCTTCCAAGATTAAGATTATGTTGGTCACTTGTTTGCTGGATCACCGAGCAGTAAACAAGCAAGTGTTGCCTCACTGTTATGGCCTCGTACACTGTTCACTGCAAAGGGAAATGTGAAAACTGAAAATGGCGCTTGCCAGGAAAAGAAAATTGCTTTTGTTTTGGGACGGCCGGGGGAAAATGCTTCGCTTTGGCGAAAAGAGAGAAACAAAAAAAAGCTTCCTCTGGAAAAAAACGAGTTACCAACCCGAGCGATGATGCCCAGGCTGCCATGTAAAAATTATATAAGACAAAGCCTACGCTCACATGCATACGAAAGAAGATGCATGAAGCCCAAAACTTCTGACAGTGGTGATTAAATTGTCCAAACAAAATAAATCCCACAAAAGACACTACAATAACAAACCCAAAATTTGGATTTTCACAATCATCCACAACCAATCATTGAATAAACAAACCAGACATCCAATAGAAAGTACCGCCTAAAGCCCACAAAAAAAAAAGTACATGACCAAAGGCTAGGCAAAGATCCAAAGTAAAAACTGCATGAATAACATCATGAAATGTAAGATTAACACAATCTGACCAGCTTTTATTTTTCAAGAGATCCTACATCAGTACATAACCCTTGGGAATTTTCTCCCCATAAATAATGTTTGAGAGCAAGTCTTCAAATTTTGCAATGGCAATAGCACTTGATTTATTTTATCAATAATATTCAATTTGCTTTTATCACTAGGTTTCACATGTGGGTTCAAGCAAGCTTCGAATCATGTGCTCAACGAGTGTAGGTTCACATCCAAAAGCTTCCCCAAGAACAGATTTCAATGTAAGTTGTTTTGCCCATAACATAATCACCATTTCCTTGACTTGTTTCAGTCTCTCTTAGCTCTGCCAAAGAAGTAAGTGCATTTTTTATTTTGAAAATTGTCATCCAAATCATACTGCAAGCCTAAACGAAAATTACCTTGAAGTTGATGAGAGTAAAGGGAAAAAAGAAGTTTCTCATGGGAAAATATTAAATAATGGACAAGGACCACAATGCAAAGTGAAAAAATATTGTTTCCAAAGAAATAAGAGGGAAACGAAACTGATTTTAAACATGGTAATAAATTTAGATGCTTAAATCCGTTTATTGTTGTTGCTCTAATAATATAATCATACGTACATCCAAATAAGTAGACACAATTGAAAATAAAGTAAAAAACTTATGCAAACCTTTCCATCCTACACAGGGCAAAGTATGTGTACAGGTAGCCAATTGGTCACAATGTTCATCAGCGACGCAGAAGAAATAGTTGAGGTATTCAGAGTCCGGGCCACAGGGCAGGGCCTTGATGCAAAACCCAATATATATAACATGCAAAATATTCATCTAATCAGAAGGAAGGTTCGTCGGGAAGAATAAGAGGAAATGTAATAGTATTTCTCATGTATTTACCTGTCCACAATTCCAAGTCATCTATATATAGTTCTCAATTCATATGCAACCGGTCCACATATCCAAGAGATTAACGAGGAAAATATGGGTAATTATGTAAGAAAAAGGGACTTTTCGCTGCTACAAATCTCTAGTCCAAAGCTCCATTCATGGCATGTTGACATGTCTTAATGAAGGAGAAAAAGATGAGTTTTTTAACTTAGATAATGTACAGGATGAAATAGAAAATTATAATAGATATAAAATCTTGGGATCATACTATTGTATAATACAGTATAAAATTATAATATCAAAATTTGCAGTGAGATCTACCAAAACAAAATAGCAAATGTTCAGAACCACATACTAAACAATTAATTGATTGAAGAAAAGAACAACACATACATATGAATGTCCAACTATGAAAAAAAACTAATGTAATATATGCAGCAAATGGAAACTTTTGTGTTGGAAATATATGAACTCCCCAAATAAGAATAATATCTCAAATTTGATAAGCTTCCTGATTTCCAACAAAGAAGACATAGCAAGAAATCTAATGTGGGCTTGTGGTTTTACCGAGTTAAGCATTCATATTGAAGTAATGTGTTTCATATGCATATGTCATGAAATGATCCAGGATGTAAGAGATTGGTGTTGATTGAAGACCAACCCAATGCAAGTGCACAAGGACCATATCATGTGACAGGAAAAGCATGTAAAAGTTCAATAAAAGATGATCATACAAGCAAAGAATCACCCAAAAAGAAGATTCCAACCAGAGTAATCATCAGACAATTAACAAACATGGCACGCACCAAGAACAGACTTGAGCCGCTCCACATCGCTCTCAGAAGGAACCAAGTGAGGGCAACATTCTGCGAACACCTCCTTGCACGTCTTGAAGAGCTTCTGCACATTGCCAATCCAGACCACATAGCCATCCCCTGGCGCCAGTTTTCATGAAGGACTTCTTCTACTATGCTGGTGTCATAGACGACGACAATTGGTAGACATATACTGCCGGCACCGGCTGCACCCACGAGGCTCGACTTAAGCCAGGCAAACTTTAGGAATTGAAGAAATTCAAGAAATATTTGTTGTCATTTAAAAAAGATCAGCCTCCCATGAGCATTCATGAGTGTTATCCCTACCTCGTGAACACTCAAGAGTATTCATGACAGCTTTCAGATAAAAATGAGAGAAAATTGGAAGTGTTGCTAATCCGCAGCCAACAATGACTATATGACCGATATCTAAAACAAAAAATGTAATAGAAGTTAAAATTTAATTTTGTTCATTACATATACACCTGAAGTTATCTTTAAAAAGGCTTAATATCAAGAAGACAACTCATTCAAGGTATAAAGGTCTTAACAAGAAAAGTACAAATGATTGCTCGTGATTGACACGGCAGTTAAATCTTCAAAAGAATTGGGGCATTGCTAACTTAGGCTAATCTATTAGTCAGAAATCCAGATATGAAAATGGCGATAAACAAGGCATCAGAATTTCAAGTTTTATAAGGCAGATGTGGGACAGAACAATAACAAATACAAAGCAGTCACCAAACCGTAATGATGCATATACATTGAGATACCTCGTTTGGTAAAAAAAAAGAAAATTATAAAAAATACAATTGATTATATTGTGATAGATAGGAAATATAAAAATGTTTATTTAGCATAATATTGTAATTGATAGGAAATATAAAAAAGTTTCTCTAAGGCACAGCTTTGGCAACGTCTGATAATTGGGAATCACCAGTATCAGCTTTAATAGATAGGACATGATTATTTATTAATCTCAGCATTTCCATGACCTTTATTGTCCGGTACACGAGTATTAAGTATACACAACAGTACTCAAGTTACAGCTCTACAATTATTTATAAGGAAATCAAGCATGGCTAAGGGCCATCCCACTACTGGACCTACAATTATCAAGTATTCTTTCACCTTGAACTTCGAGTGGCATTTTTGTGATCTGGAATCCCCATATGGGCGTCCTTCCATACAAGTCAATAATGCAATTTTGAGTGCGTGGGATCAACTATAACTTGAACTAGGAGCAGGGAATGAAGACGCATTGCCGACGTTCCTTCCCGATAGAGATTGTGAACCAGAAACAGGCAAAGAAGAGGAAGCATACTGCTCCCTGGCCGAAGTAGCAAACGTGGAGAGAGTACTGGCGCTACCACTTGCACTGGAGCTGCCGAGAGACCCCTCAAGGGCCTTTGGCACCGGAGGCCTGTCGATGGCTATTATGCCTTCCAACATCTGAACAATTTTCCCCATGGTAGGTCTCTGTGAAGGCTGCTCTTGCATGCACCAGAAGCTCACCTGAACGGCTCTTTCCAACTGTTCAAGATTCACCTCCTGGTCGGCTAATCTAGAGTCCAATATGTTCCTAGTGTTGCCCTTGTCAAATTCTTCATAAGCCCAAAGTGAAAATTTCTTCCTATTACTTCTCTCCGACACGTCAAAATTCCTTTTTCCACTGATTATCTCCAGCAAGACCATGCCGAAGCTATAAATATCTGACTTGGAAGTGATTGGGAGGTTGGCAAGCCACTCTGGAGCTAGGTAGCCCCGTGTTCCATGCACACTAGTCAGCGTCCGCTGTCTGTGATCCTTGGGATGGACGAGCTTTGCAAGGCCAAAATCAGAAACTTTAGCATTCAAATTCTCATCCAAGAGTATGTTCTCTGGTTTTATGTCACAGTGCACAATACAATCCCGACATTCTTCATGCAAGTATGTGATCCCTCTAGCAGTACCAAGGGCAATGCCAAACCTGGCATCCCAATTCAAGCTTTTGGCCGACGAGTCATCGGTGAAGAGGAATCCATCTAACGACCCATTCCTCATGAACTCGTAGACAAGCAGCCTATGGCGGCCCTCCGAGCAAAAACCAATGAGCCTTACTAAATTCAAGTGATGGGTGCTACTTATAGTTGCCACTTCCATTCTGAACTGCCTCTCCCCCTGTTCAATCCCTTCAAGCTGTTTCACAGCCACCACAGTTTTATTTGCCAGGACACCCTTGTAAACAGCTCCAAAACCCCCGGCTCCAAGCTTTTCCTTGAACCCATTGGTGGATCGTTGGAGGTCCTTGTAGGAAAACTGGACAGGCGCCCCTGACGCATATTCCAGCAACGCATACTGAGCAGACAAGCTGCCGAATTTCGCATTGTTCCGACAGAACCACCACCAAAGTCCAAATTCAGCAACCGCCAGTGCCACCACAGTCGCGACTATTATTATCGCCACAATACCCCCACTCAAGCTGGAAGACTCCCTGGTCTGATCACTCGAGCTCGCGGGCTCATTAGGCATGGCGGGACTACAGACCTTAACAAAAGAAGTACTGGGAAGTGAAGGAGACTGGAGACCACTCACAAAGGGGGAGTTCTTAATGTAGCACATACCAGATCCATCAGACAAAGATGTGGAAGCAACACAAGCTGCACCATTGAGGCAGTTTGCACTGCAAGCACCCATACCAGCAAAGAACAGATCAGTGGAGGTCTCCGGTGGATAGGTGAAAAACCTGGTGCGGTTCAATTGGAGCATGGTGGAGCTGGAAGGGCAATCTCGGAGCTCCTGCCTCCTCCTACAACCTTGTCTTGGAGCATTCGGATTCAAAAACTCAAAGTTCTGTGAAGGGCACTCACAGATTGGACCATTGTCATCATAGCTACAGATGCCCAAGTTACCACAAAACCCAAAAACCTCACACTGGTCCTCAATGGCCGACCACTGAACAGCAGGCTGCCCAGAGTTTCCCCCCACTGGAATACTATAAGCCCTCAGATTACCATCATCGCCGAGCCTCAAAAACCTAATCCTTTCCCCACTCTCACCATAATTGCTACTGTACGCAACATAAACGGGGCTGCTCAGAGAAGGATCCAAAAGAGTAAGCCTGCCGATCGACTCAAGCACCAAGGTGGGCGCAGCAAGGCTAAAGTTCGACCCAAAACTGGAATTCAGACCTTGGTTATAGTAAGTGATGGAGGTGTTCCATCTCAAGGTGAGGTTACCGGGCCTCACCACGGAGAAGGAGTAGACCCCGGATCGGAGAGTCATCCTGGTGGTGAAGTTCTGGGTCTCCAGCAAAGTGTCCGTGGGGTGTTCGAAGGATTGCCACACAGTGGCCGAGGCGTTGCGGAGGACGAGGTTGCCCAACTCGTCGACCTCGGCGGAGGTGACGCCGAGGTTCGCCGTGTCGGTCAGCCACACGACAGCGCCGGAACCGTCGAGGAGGCGGAGGTCGCCGGAGGAGGTGAACTGGAGGGCGGCGGCGGAGTCGACGGCGGTGGCGGTGGGGATCCAGAGAGGGGTGGAGGCGTAGGCGACAGAGAGGGTGTAGGAGGAAGAGGAGGTGGTGGTGGGGAGGAAGCGGAGGGAGAAGGTGGAGTTGGGGGACGACCAGGAGGGGGAGGTCGGGTCGGTGGGGCGGAGGGTGGCGCCGGGGGAGACAGCGGCGGCGGCCATGGTGAGGTAGGTGAGGAGGAGAGCGGCGGGTAGAGCCAAAGTTCCCATCCTTTTGCTGTTTCTTGTCCAAACCACCTCTCGCAGCTATCAATGAAATGCGGCAACGGAGCAGAAGCAGCAGCAGAAGCAGGAGGTAATGGGGGAAGATGAAGACCCGGTTGGCGAGAAGTCTAGCACGCTTTGTATGACTCTTTACGTTGACTTTTCACATCATCTAATATTTATTACGTGGGAACAGGCTTTTTCTCGAGCCCAACCAGAGAGTTATGCGATGGTTATAATAAGAAAGACTCTCCACACTTAGTAAAAAAAACTAAAAAACAAAAAAAATCCCCCCTTGTGCGTCACGGCCGGAACCGGTCGCCGGGCGACAATTTAAAGAAAAAAAAAAGTGTGGTAGAAATTTCCCCAACAAAATAAAATATATATATTTTTCAAAACACGTAGAAAATCGACCACCGGACAAACACATAAAAGCTCGCTTTTTTAAAACTCTTTCCTCATATTCACTTTGCATTATAAATTTATCTTTCTACCATTGCTTCACTTGAACATATCACTTTCTCACGATTTGCATCACTTAATTCGTGCTCAAAATTTTATCAACAAAAAATATAATAATTAATTTCCTCCCCACTTTTACCTCTCTTAACAAATCCAACCCCTCTTATTTCCTCTAAAAAACTTACCTCTCCACCGTCACCTCGCCTGAATTAATTTTTAGAAAACCACTTAAAAGTACAATAATAAACTTCCTCACTTATTTAAATAAGATGAAATAAGAACTTTATGGGAGAACATGAAAGTATTTGAAACAAAGTGAAAAAAAGTAGGTTTTTAGCATGTAAAGGTGAGAAATGTGTGCTTTCGTGAAAAAAGCATTTTTCTTTTACAATAATTTTTTTATGTCTTCGAGTGATTTTTTACCGCTATACTAATCATGTTCTTTTATTATAAGTGGGTTTAATCATCCTCTCACAAATGGAATTAACTTTTCCTATTCGTAAGAATGATTAATAGAACCTAAATATACTTTACGATAGATTAATAAAATATAGCATATTGGCTAAATTTTTTTTTTGCGTCTCATTCTAAGGTCAATGAAGAGTAGGTGATAATAGTAATAATAGACGAGAGAAAAAAAAACAGAATTATTCAGATGAAACAAATAAAATGCTAATATATAGATCAATTTTGGTGTCAGTCAACATTTTTTAAAAAAGAAATTGACTAACAATAACATTGTTCTAGCTTATATGGATAATTATAATAGTAGAATTGACTTTTCAAAAAAAAATGTAATCTAATTACCACAATTTTTATTTTGCCTTCTGGAAACTCAGATAGTTATGCTGAAATATTAACCACTTCAAGCTGAAACGAATGGTGAAAGGTTGTGACGAATTGGTTTGCTATCCCAGGAAGACGGAGTTGATCTTTTGGGCCATGATTTCCCAGACTGATCATACGCGAAATTATTTTTCAAGTCAAGACTCAATGGTTGAATGCTCGGTCGACAGAGAGAGAGAGAGAGGGAGAGAGATAGATCCATTGAAGTTTATCCATTGTAGGCACATGCGCGAACTTGATAAAACAAAGGACATTCTCTCAATACACTATTACCTGAGTCCAGCTTGCAATTTCCGATTTGGCCAAAGGAAATTGTAATACAAAGATGGCTATATATTTAACATGTATGCAATACATAGATGGTAGAAAGGAAGAAGTATTAGAAATTAGAAGACGTAGCTTCTATTGCCGGCCGAGTCTGCCAACTTGAGAGTCTGGGCAATGATCTTCCGGGCTTTTCTGCTCTTAATTTCTAACCTCATGCTCTCCGTCTTCTCCACTTTGTCATAAGTATTCCTCATAATCTTCCATGACTTGGTCTTTGATTTCAACGTAGCCACCATCTTGAGCAGCCGGCGCCCAAGCATCACCATCGTAATTCTTCTACCCTGTCCTGCAAATACAATCCAAACATTAATAATTCCGACGAGCTAGATTAATAAATTGCTGCTCGACTTAAAATGAGGTCCGAAGCAAAATTTGGGCACCTTGCCAATGGCAATAAGCCTATGAAATTAAGGACAGGGTGGCGTCGGAGAAGTGGGGGGGACGAATCTGATGAACAAGCAAAAACCCAATTTTCATAACGAGTTAAGGAGGCCCCTATATCCCACGAATGGGTGCCAAAATCATCATCGCCATAAGCTTTTCTTTTTAAATGGGGACGATTTCGGCAAAGTTGGTCACAACTTTTTCACTTGTGTCTGAATCAATATCCTTCTCCCCCCCACCATGCCGTTTTCAATTGAATATAGGATTTTACATTCTTCCCAAGCTCTCAATCGAGTAGGAATTGATGGGTCTCGTACAAGCCACGGAGAAAGGACAGAGCTTAAACGAATGGCTCTAGTTTGGGGCCAAATGGTTTGTTACCTTTCAAAAAGATGGCATACCACTTGGCTGGGTGCCCACCTCTTATTATTGTGTGTACATTTACGTGTAGCTTTCCTGGTCTAACACCCACCTGAAATTCAGATGATCTTTCGGCGTCTAAAGGTGGGTGTTGAAGGGCAGCCTCTGTTCTGTTTGAACCCTCCATCAGACCATTACATTATCTGTCGTACTGACTTTTTTTTTTTTTGCGCTTAATTATGGGAATCTGATCTGGATCACAATCTTGGTTAGTTTGCTTTTTCTCTTTATATAAGAAACCTTTATTAGTTTCATTACTATTTTGGGATGGATGTATAGTTCTGCTCAATTATAAAAATAAGTATGAGGTTGGGTTGTCCATCAGCGTAATTTTTTGTAAATTACATGTTCATTATGAAAAATGCTTCAGTGACGTTGAGTTTATATGTTCTCCATCCCCCTTCAATAAAAATTATCATTTTTCTTTTATTTATATACCGTCCATACGAGACAATAACTGCTTAACATGGGTGAAGAATGTTGGTCATCTATATTGGAACGACAAAATTCGTTCATTATTTTCATATTTTGGTGTGTTATTATTGAGTTTGTAGGGGGGGAATTTAATCGAACCTGACTTAAGATATTATACTAAACTTAATATTTTATTTTATATCTACTAAAAAATATACACTAAAAGTTTTCCCTATATTATGAAGGTTTATATAAAACTTATAAATAACTCATGTAAATAAAAGTTTAACTATAATATCTTGACCTCGGCTCAGAGAGTGATCCGACCCAAGTATCACTCAGTAAAGGGGTGAATAATTTCTAGCTTGAATATAATGGTACAAATCAGAGAATAGCCCGCAATAAAAAAAATGTCAGTAAAATGAAATTTATTATTAGTATATTAAAAGGTTATTCCAACTACTGCATCTTTTAGTTAGAAATATAGTAGGCAATGGTTGCCAAAAAATGGTTACCAATAGACACTAAAAAATTGGTCACTGATGAATGTGAATTTATATTTAGTATATAGGAATAAATTATTGAGATGAAACAAAAAAAATGCTTAATATAGATAAATTTTGGAGTCAGTCACTATTAACATTAAAAAAAACCTGACCAACAATAACAATGCTTTAGGTTATGTAGGCACTTGTAATTTTAGATTTGACTTTTCAAAGTAAGATATAATCCAAATTCCGTAATAACTATTTTGGCTTCTGGAAAAATATTGACCACTTCAAGCTGCATAATTTTCAATTATAAACACCTAAATGCATAATATTGACCATGAACCACGGTGTCAAAGCTTGGGATGGATGGGCAAAATTTTTTTAATTACTTTGTCACAATTTGGTCAGCAAAGAAAATTTGCCAGAGAAGAAAAAGTTGTAGCAAGTTTTATTTTTATTATTTTTATTATTTTTTTCTTTTTAGCTGTCGGAATCACCTATACTTCTTCATGGCATGTATTCTTACAATTTATGTTTTGGTGGGGGGCTAGCTGTGGTTAAGCGGTTAACTTCGGCTTTGCATATGGAGTATAGCTTTGCTAGTGAATCACAACCTTCTTAAGTGATATCCATGTAAAAATAAGTGGGTAGGTATTGAGCTGTGTAACGACTAAATTCAAAGTACAAATTAGTAAATTGAGTTATTTTTTAAAAAATGATTAACCAAATTAAAAATTTATAATTTATTTTTACTTATAAATATGATCTTATTTTAGTAAATATTAAATATAAGACTAAATTTAGATATCTCATAATACACCTATCTCAAAAAATTTCTTCAAAATTTTTATAATTGACCCGTTACTAACTTTATAGCCCACGATCTTCTTTGACTCTTGATCGACAACCTATCTAACGTACCTATTCCAATCCATTATTTAACACGAAACTTAGAAGCTAATATAAATTAATATACTAAGGCTAGTTAACCAACCAAATTAAAGATTTATAATCAATTTTTATTTATAAATAAATAGGTTCTTATCTAGAGGGGTATTATATATACAATTAAGTTGAAGGATCTCACACTTAAATGGTTAAAAAAGGTTTAAATAATAATAATAACAATAATAAATAATGATAAACAAGGCTAAAGTGTACCGTTCTCCTAAAGCCAGCTGTCATGAACTTAATTAAACATGATTGACACAAGATCAGCAACAACAAAAACCGGAAGATTTTTCTTTCCACGCAACGACTTAGAAGATTGACGACATATTAATTATTGATTTGTTCACTATTCAAAGGGCAAGAACTGGCTACTAAGAAAACGTGTGGTCCAAAAGCAAAGGTGTGGACCAAAAAAATAAAATTGGGTCATCTAAGTCACCAAAATAAGATGATGACTAATACCTGATTTACACGCCAAGGAAAGCCCCTGTGCGATAAAAGCCAAGGTCGCCTCCATAAATTTATCTGATTAGTAGTTATGTGATCACTGCTACCTGGGCATGATTTCAGGGTTCCATTTCAGATAAGTTAATGTACACGCGCAAATTTCAAACCTAGGCCTTGTTGAGTGTTGACACAGCTATTTCCATTCATCGTATATTAATCAATCCAAGTCATCGCTTCATGTTCGATACAAGCACATATGCACTTGACATTGTAATCTTCCAGTACTCATGGGCGTCATATTTAGTTGAATCCATCTCCGTACCTAGCAATGTTAGCATTAATGATGGCGTATGACCTGAAATCTGGCCAAATAAATAGGTTCACATTCCTACTCCCTTATTCATCCCACCAAAACATGCATATGAACGCCCCTTCAAGTTTGTCATAGCTTCCACAATGGTTCTCTAACACTTGGCATTTCAATATTGGATATCTAAAAATATGTGTTAGTTATACAAGAAAAACTGAGAGCTGTTAACAGATTTCACAAATAACTACGGGCTTAAAGTTAAAATTGACAATTAAAATGAATGTTCGAACAAGAGAACCAGAGATCTTCGATTAACTATCCCTTAAAAGAAACTAGATGAGGCTACTACACATAAAGGAAGACATTAATTTGTCTATGAACATATACCTGTTAATCTCCACTCTCCAAAATAGAGAACAAGGTGCAGCTGCCAGGGTTTCTTTTCTCCAAATGAGTGTATGTAAGCATATCAGGTGATTATAAATAAACCAGCCTGAAAACAGAGTTAGATAATTAAAGAAACAATTTGGCAGGGAATGGTGAAAACGGAGAACAGTTGGCAGCAGGAAAATATTCGTACTTCTTTAACAGTAAATTTGTCAGAAACATTTAGGGAAGGCAAGACCCATTCTGATGCATATATTGTAAAACTTCCACCGGTTCCATAGGCAGCATTTTCATCTGAAAAGTCAATCTCCTTACCATTGACATATAAGAGCCATTTTAACTTAATATACCAGAACAATGTGGAATCTTACAGACCTGTCATCCACACAATTACCCTGTGCGTAGCAAATAGCTGTTGGGGAAAAATAAAAATTCAACACCTTATTTTGGCATTTTAGCACTCACCACAAGCAGAACATACCAGGATCGATAATATATTTCCTTTCCACGCAGACGGCATAACATCCTTGAGAAAAAGATTTTCAGTTCCACTTTTAGAATCCTCAAAGCTCCACTTTCTACAAGATTAATGATAAGTGAAATATACAGATCAAATTACAAAAGTAAAGCCACACAGCAATTCATATCTGCTACTGTATCCAGCTCGTCATATAATAAAATTTCAAGTTCACAAGAATTTTAATCAAACCTCTTTATATTGCCTGTTGACCTGCCTGGATTGCTGAGCCTTGTGTGGCTAAAACCAACATCGGATGGACATTTAAAAGTTCACGGATTTCCAGGACAACAGCCTCTGTCACAACCTGAAGAGAGGAATGCTTCCTACATAGGATTACCACAAATGAGGCAAATTTTACTTAGAGCAACCAAATTCATTAAATTGTAGACACAATTGATAAGGGAAGTAACCAACAAAAAGAATTCAGGATAACAAAACTATTAATGCTTTCAAAATAGCTTGATCATCAATTTGTGCTTTCCATAATTACAAGGAAGTCATTTTGCCAGATAACATGAAATACAATTGCAATTTAGTACTTTATGATCTTAGGAGTTACAACATCAACCTACCTTCTACTGCCATCAAATTACAAAGGCTTAGATGCTCGATCAACCCAGTAGAAAGCATTAATGCTGCCCAAAAAAAAAAAAAAAGTAAAGCATTTATCCTATGAATGAAAACATTTGTTAATATCGCAAGAATGAAAACATTCATTATTACTGAAGCAAGCAAGACTTTAATTTTGTTGTGGGAATACCCCTAGCAAATTAAAAGAAGTAAACTTTGGCTAACATCAAAGCAAATCAGACACCAAAATGATAATATCCAAAAGAGAATACAAGACATATCATAAACAAGAAGCATGAATTTATAATGTCTTAGAACATATATCCCGCATCAAGTGGATTCATGGGAGGAGATCATTACACATGTAAAAGCAAACATTCCTAAACTGGTTAGCCATTTTGGGTTATTTGTGGATGGAGATCAATATTCATGCCAAAGGCAAGTCTTCCCAAAGTGGCTAGTCATTTTGAGAATTTCCAAGGCCTAGGTCTCCGAGGCCTAGAATTAACATTTAAGGAATTAGTAGACTTATTTCTTCTTCCATTCTAGGTATCGTCTGCCAATTGCACCTGATGATTACTCAGAGGGTGAGGATTTTCTAGTAATGGAGACTTTAAGATAGAATCAATGTTTCTAAAATTATTGATGCATTAAATATTTCCACCATCATCTATTCCATCAAAGAACTAAGACAACTCTAATGTTGTAGCTTGAGTAGCCAAAAGAGCAGTCTCATCCAATAGAGAACAACGTAGACCATTCTTCTCCAATATAAAATGGATGACAGAATCATGCAACTTTGTAGCAACAACAGCAAATGCTCTGATCCATTTGTCCACCAATTTTTTCCATTCATTGATGAGGTTCGAAACTAAATGATGGAGTAGCTTTATTCCATGTTACATTCACAATCTTTCCAATCTCAATCATCTAGATAATTTCATCAACAGATGTGATAGATGTCTAAGATATTCAAAAGAGCCACATCTGACTGTTGACTATTGAAATGCATGGATCCAAGCAAATCCATTCACAGTTTTCCATTAAAAGAACATGAATGGTTTGAGGAAACATGGATCAAATTAAATCTATCATTTAATTTAGACTCTCATCAATTAATGAATGTAAGAATATGGTGGACGAACAATATAGTTCTACTACTCTCTTAACTCTATCAACTATTCTCTACCTCCCTTGCCATTAGATGAGGGGGCTCTTTTGGATATTCAACCTATTACATTAGAGTTGTCTCAATTCTTTGATGAAATGGATGCCAACGGAAATATTAAGTGCATCGACAATCTCATAGACATTGATTCTAGCATAAAAGCTCCTCTTGGGAAGAAATGATTATCAATTTAAGAAGTCCAATAATTCTTTAAATGCTAATTTTGGACCTTGAAGACTTTCGAAGCCTGTAACTGTAAAGACAGTGAAATTTTTTTTTTCGACTCAGTCGAAGAAGGAGCGAATGTTGGAAAATTATTATGATTAATTATATTATATTCTCTACCCGGTTGATTCTACTCAGTTAAAACTCGTGATTCGAACTAGGGTCTTATAATCTGAACTGGTCGGTTAGACCGTTATTGTCGGTCGAGTCAAATTTTATATGACGAGACAACTATTCGTTTTCTCATTGACCGTTCGTTTTTATCATTGATCGTTCGTTTTTTTAGACAACCATTTGATTTCCTAGGCGGCCATTCATTTATTTTTTGACACTTATAAATACCACACTTTAGTCATTCGGTGGGGGGGGGGATTCTTCTCACCCCTTCTTTCATTCTCATTTTTTCTCCTTGTTACTCTCCCCTCTTGGCGACGTTCTTATATCTCGTCTACATAGTCGGTTCACGTGGCATGAGTTCTATGCATGGGGGTTGGATGATGGACAACGCTGTGGGGGGTTCCAGATATCCATATCAGTTCGCCAGCCAAGGCTCATGCCGTGCATGCTCACAGTGCCTGGCCTTAATGTGTGGTTGGCGTGCAGGAAGTAGGGAAGCGTTCAGGTGGTGCTGCTGGCCAGACATCACGCGCCTCGATGCAAAAATAGGATTCACCTTGAATAGTTGCTGTAAAACATAAGCTTTAAGCTCTCCATTTGGATTGCTAGGGAAGGGGAGCGGTTAGGGAAGAATATGATCTGGTTTTGGGTTGAAGAAAAAGACTGCCTGGTTTGGTTTTTGGTGCCAAAGATGAGGTGAGGAGAAGAGAAGAGCATGGGGAAGGAGAAGCCCATAATCTCAGAATGGATCAGAGAGCCAATAATGTCAGAATGGACCTGATAGCCAATAATCTCAGAATGACCTGAGAGCCCATAATCTTAAAATGATATAAGAGCCCGTAATCTCAGAATGAATTGAGAGCCCGTAGAACTATATTGAGCTTGATTCCAACTTGGGTATGTAGGCCAATTGTTTGATTTCAGCTCATTTAAGGAGGAATAAAAGTATGGTTGGGGGTTCTTTTACAAACTCAAGTTTGGTGAATGGATAATGAGTGAACTTCTATTTTTTATTCTTCTGTGTTATAAATGTGGCTATGGGACGATTATTTTAATGAGTTAGACTTATTTGCTTTAATAAAAATTATGTAGCATTTAAGAAAAATCGGTCCGGTTAGGGCTGGTCATTAGTTATATTTTTGAGTAACACCTAGCCAGCAAGACCCACAATATTGTAAAAAATGGCGGGTCGTTACAGTAACCCCAAAATGACTAGCCTAATAGTCTTGTCTTCAATATATATATATATATATATCCCATGAATCCACTTGATGTAGGATATACGTTCAAACATAATGGACCAAGTCAATGTGATGAATTGTGAAACTCTATCAACAACAGTAGTACAATTACAAAAAATAGCCAAATTAGAATGTGCACAATGTAGAGTACAGTACACAATATCTAACATCCAAAAGTGCACAAGCCTATCAGTCATAAGAAGATAGGCAAGAACCTTCTGTGAGTCCATCGCTTTCTGCAGCTGATAATGTAGTGTCGTTAAACTCAGCAAGGAAAAGGTACAAAAAACTAAGGTTTATACTTAAAAATATTAAAATGCTGCCAAACAAATGTAAGAACTAAGAAGGATATACCAAATCTCCCCTGAATATAACATTCATATACATTACACAAAGCAAGTTCATACCTTCAAAGCAGCCAAAAATTCAGTACTGTTGAAGCAGCGGACATACATGAAGCATCACATGAAGGCTTGAAATAATAACCTGCCCATAACTTCATGTCATGAACGCTTTGATTGACCAAATGTTAAAGTCCACACAAATATATCATTGTTATAAGTTGCGAACTTCACACCAAATATGCCCCCGCAAAATTTACATCACATAAAACATCTATATGCTTGATAATTTTACAGCATACTCCTCGCACATCGTTAACAGCAATTCAACATAAATTGGTTCACTAAAAATGAAAGGGTCAATGTTTGATAAACAAATCAAAAACACGAGATTTGCACGTAAACACAAACACGCCCCTTACTCTCGCAATCAACAATGCGATTCTTTAGGAAATGTGCGAGGCGAAGAACTACAAAACGGCAGTCCAACTAAACATACACCACCAACCGCTCTAGTCCACGAAAATGCAAACCATTCCACTCTTTGGGCAGAATACAACTAATTGCAGCCTGAAATACAACAACACCAACGAAAACAAAAACTGAAAAATTATGGAAGTAGACTATGCAACCGTGGAAGCTAGGGGCAGCCAACTCGTGAGCATTTGGCATTTGGCTCGGTTCGACTCGACTCGAAACTCGATATTTAAATGCTTGAACTCGAACTCGATTCGAACTCGAATCCTACGAGCCGAGCTTGAGCAAAGCCGTGTTTGACTCGACTTGACTCGGCTTGGTTATAACTCGAATTCGACTCGAACTCGACTCGAACTCGACTTGATAAAATAATATAATAATATAATTTTTATATTATATATATATAATATACTAATAAGTTTAATTATAACTAGTTATATTTATTTATCTACAATAAATTAGCAAATAATTGAGATAATTGAGATGGTAGGTATCAAGTCATTAACTTTTGAAGAAGGTTGTGAGTTTAAATCATGCCAATTATATATTTTTAATTGAGTTTGATTTTTAATCGAGTCGGTTTTGAGCTCACGAACGAGCTGGATTCCGAGCCGGTTTCGAACTCACGAACGAGCTGGGTTTGAGCTCAAAAAAATCAAATAGTTTAAGTTTATTCGAGATAAATCGAGCTCGAATACGTAAAAAATATTCGAGTCAAGCTCGAATATGTATATTCAAAACTCATCTCGATCTCGAATCGAATTTGAATGAACTTCGAACTATTTGATCCGAGCTCGAACACAAATCGAACTCGGCTCACTCGCTCGTTCGTTTAGCACCCATAGTGGAAGCCATATTTTCTGTTTCACACCTTATACCAAACACTCCAAATACACCAGGAAAAAAGAAAAAGACAAACCCACAATCACAAACTAGAATAGACATAATCGAGACAGCTACAACGAACCCAGAAAATAAAGCGTGAGAAGACGAAGAGAGATAGACCTGTATTAGGATTTCAGACTTGGCGGAGGGAGAAAGCCCGGCGATCTCGACGACATTGCCGTCCGGACCCTTGTCAGCATTTCCCGGGCGCTCTCGTCGCTGGCGATCCACTTCCTTGCCGCTGTCACCCCCACTCCACAACCAGCCCACTGCCAACACAAATTCCAAAGACGGGGGCTGTGAATGGCTCCATTATCACTATGTTAATAATCTTTATTATATTTATTTATTATTTTAAAATTTTGTCATGATTAACATATTAAAAGTTGATTCACATCGTAATAATAATAACAATAATAATAATAATAATATAAAAAATACAATAAAATAAAATAGTACGAAAGTTTTAAAGAATTTTTTTACTCTCTAGATAATAAGAAAATAATATATATATATATATATTATTTTTTCTCACATGTATCTCACAAAACTTCTTCTATTTTTTTTTGTTTTTAACCAGAAAATATTATTTTATAAAATTTTTGAATAAATTTATTTTCATTGAAAATAAAATTTATTTTGATTAAATTTCTGGATATTCAAATATACGAAGTTTTTATTTTTAAATTTTGCATTTTTTGATATAATTTCACTACAACCAATGTACTCTAATTAAATTTATCAATTATATCTAATCAATTTTTTATTATTTTAGCATTATTTAAATAGTTAATATATATAATTAAATTATTTTCTATAGTTTATATAAATTATTATCTAAACTATTTTCTCCTTTGTAAAATATTAATTATTATAACCATCAAAAGCCATAAAGTAGTATTATAAATTTTAAAAAAGTACAAATTATGGCTATATGTAAATGATATAAAAAAATTTGAGTAGATAATTAATGGCTATATTTTGTATTAAAATTAATTATAATTATCATTTATTAGATCTCTCGTTTACTCTTTTATATAAAAAACCCCACTTAAAAAATCAATTATATACATTATAAATAAATTACTTAATAACACATTGAAGACTATGTGGATGAGTCATTTAAATATAACTATATATAATTTATATGCAAAATATATTAATTAATATTTTTTTTTTCACTCTTTTTTTATTGTAGTCTACTTACTCCTTAAAAATTAATTTTTGAATTTTCTAATTATTACTTTACATACTTAATAAATTAATTATATATATTTTTAATAGAGTTGATTATCTTAAAATTTTAAAGTATTCATATTATTTTCATACCAATTAAGTCCTAAATAACTTAATTAAAATGATATTTAACAATTAAACATTTGAAGTTTAAGATTAAATTAAAGATGAAATTTATAGTGTTATATAAAATAATTAAATATGTAACACCCCGATTTCGGTTCACTTAAGAACCGAATCAGAAATGTTACGATCGAGTCGAGACATGTTTAATATTATTAGTAAGTGAGACTCGATCCATAAAATAGATCGAAGTAACCCTATTGGTGTCATGAGAATGGAAGACATTGTCAATTATTTATAAAAACACAACAAATATAAATAATGTAAGAAAGTAAATACTGCGTTGAGCTCAAGTGTGTGTAGCATTTATGTGTCCTTCCGCCGAAGTCGATATAGGATTTACGAGACCTACATATATTATAAGAAAACCGTCAGTAACGAATGTTACTGGTCCGAAAAATAACTAATACAATCTGGCAAATGGGTATTCCATTACCCACGAAAACATATGAAACTTCAAGAATTGCCTCACACCGGGCAGTAAGCAAACATACTTAACAAATGCCGGCTCGCATGCACGGCTCATAATCATAATCATACATACATACATACAACGCTTACGCCCTCAC
>JAVDBV010047801.1:0-27907 GCA_032619315.1 Piper longum
CCATAATATTAATTACAACAAATAATCATGTAAACATTCACCATATACGATAAACATATAAATAAAAAATGAATAAATAAATAAATAAATAAATAAAACAATAAATAAATAAATAATTATATCATCTAATCATGCTAAAACATGTATATATGCATCTAAACTAATGTAAAGGCTTTCAAATTACCAAAAACGGTCGAGAAACGAGCGAATATGAGCTGAAGCAGACCGAACCAAGCTGAACCAAACCAAACCCGAATTATCTGAACCAACTCGGCTAGAAAATGGATTGGGTTGGCTGGGTGACCTGAACTGGACATGGTCTGGTGGCTGGCCATGTGGACTCGGACTAGCCATGTGGACGCGATCGTGACATGCGAATACAAAACGGGCAGACGGACCCGACCACCAAACGAGGGTAAACGGGTCGGACAGAGCGCCGCCGCTTCCCGTCGCCGAAAAGCGTCAACGGCGGCGCGGCTGGAGACGTTGGTGGTCACGATCGAGAGAGGGCATGATGGGGAAGGTTGTGGTGGTGACGATCGGCAGAGTCCGGCCACGGCCTGGCCGTAAAACAGCAACAAATGGAGTGGACTGCCGCGGAGGGTAGCGACTTCGCCGGCGGCGTCGCGGCCACGGCGGAGGTCGGTGTGGGTACCAAATTATAGATCTCGACTAGGGGAAGCTGTTTGAGTGGTCGAATTGGCCGGTGGTGGCTCGCCGACGCCGGAAAGTGGCCCAAAGCGGTGGCGGTGGCAGTGTTGACCGGCTCCAAAAACTCCCTCACCGGCGGCGACTACGGCGGCATGGGTGGTCATGAGTGGTACGGTTGGAAAGATCACCACGAGGCGGTCATGTGGGTGCTGGTATGCTGGCTGGGGGCAAGGTGGAGACTCACTGACGGCTAGCCGAAGTAGCGTCGGCATTAATACTGTGAAATCGTGGATGATTTGGAAAAATATATATCAAAGCCGGGAAAGACGTGGACGTCTCAGATCTTGTCACGTGGCACGATCTGAATTTCTAACAACTGTAGTGGGACCCATTTATAGGTATGTGAAATATACCTATGGACGGAAAATTCGAATCGAGACTCTCTGAAGTCAAAACTAACTTGAGCCCTAAAGTGACTCGATAGACAGAAATCAAAGCAAGCATGCTAAATGGACTTGAAACCCGAAAACTTTGAAAATAACGACTCATTCCTCACCATAAAATTTTTTTCATTTAAGGAAAATTATTATTATTATTGTTGTTATTATTATTTTCGTAGTTTTTACATCCTCCCTGAGCGTTAAACGCCCCTGAAGTCAGCCCCGTGATACTTGCCAAGGTTCTCTTCTCTGCATTTTGAAATTTTATACCTAGCTATTGGTAAAATGAGTTACTTATAAAAATGATTGGTATAATTAATCTTTATAACATCAGTTTAAGAGTGTATAACAACAGTTTAACATAAGCCTAAGGGCACGTCTACCACCACATTATCAATCTCTTCGGAAATTATTTGTTTGTTAGAATAAATAAGTGCCTTCAATATATTCTGCCATCTGAATAACATGTAATGCTTCACATGCTGCTCAATCTCAAGTACTTCTACTAAGAATATAAATAATTAAAATGGCAAAATTTATTATTGTAAATTAACATTTTTAAAGTATAATGGTTTAATATATTATTGAGTTTTATGATTTTTGTAGTTTTATATTACTGAAGGTACCAATTTGTATTTAGAGATAGATCGGTCAATAATAATAATAATAATAATAATAATAATAATAATAATAATAATTTTGATGAATTAATATAAATTAATATTTCAAAAGTTATTAAAAATCTTTACAATCTAAGTAATTTAATATGCTAGGGATAAAAAAGTATGCATGCTATCTTTCTTCGCTATCGTCTTGAATAATTTTAACATTTTGTCATGGATTATATAGATTTTAAACAAAATGTACATAAAAAACTCTTAATTTTTTTAAAAAAATTATTAAAACAGTAACATACTTGATACTTTAAATAAATTATTCATCTTTTTTTCTTTATAATTTAAGTTTTTATTTTTTTTAAAAAATTATAACTTTTTAAGATTAAAAATTATAATTAAGATTTTTTTAATTGACAACCAAAAGAGTTCTCTTAAATATAATAAATATAAATATTTATTTCAAACTTTAAAGTGTTTGATGGACTAAAATAACATTACTAACACAAATTAAAATAAAAATTGGAAGACAAAAAATTTGTATTGTTACGTTTTAAAATAAAAAAAGGGGGGGGCTTCCATCATTTATACAGAATGAGTTTAAATCCTCGTCCTAGTCAATTTTCTTCAAATTTGATTAAGAAATGTTTTTTTTGTAAGAATAATGTTGTAAGTGATATACAAGATCAATAGTGCTACAAATTTATTTTGTGTTAGAATAAAACTGAAATAAATTTCACGATAATTAAATCCAAATTCAAAAAAATGTTGGCATTAAATTTAATTACCCTCTCGGTTTATGAATCGGCCACAACATAAAAACAAGATTATGTGACATTAAGGAAGTTATTTGTTAATTGGCTATAAATGGTCAATGATTGGTACAAAAATCATACAAAATTTTACCAAATAAGAAATGGCAAAAATAAGTTTTATTATTTACTATTAGAAGCATTTGTCAATGCTATTAGGTTATTCTTACTTTGTTAAATTTATTTTATTGTGTATGAGAAAAATCAATATCTAGGCATTATCCGATGATCCTGTGTAAACTAAAGGTAATGTCAAAGGTAGATGGTAAATGCAATTTTGTGTGTTATAAAAAATAAGTTTTATTATTTACTATTAGAAGCATTTGTCAATATTCTTATTTTGTTAAATTTATTTTTTTGTGTATGAGAAAAATCAATATCTACCATTAGTTGATGATCCTATGTAAACTGAAGGTATTATCAACAGTTGGATTACAACCAAAGTGGATGGTAATATCAACCGTTATTGTGAGTTATAAAAAAAATACACTCATGCAATTTAAAAGGGTAATGGATTAAATTGGTAGCTGGTTAGTCTTAAAAACTGTATATCAGCGGCTGACATTAAGAAATCTTGGTAAGCAATATATAACAGTTTACAAAATATGATATATCCAATTTTCTGTTTAACGTGGAATCGAGCCATCAAATTAATTTTATCTTTAAGCCTTTTCACCCTCAGAGTGAAAATTCTAAATCAAAATGAGCCTTGCAACATCAATTTAGTTCAAGTTTGGGAGGCCTCAACATCATTTTACCCATGTAAAAATACTTCGATTTTTGCATCATTTTACTACTAGATTCAAATTGTATCATCAATTCGTAATTGGTACCAGAACCACTACCAAAAATTTTCCTTGCAACTGAGGAAGTGAGGAGAAACTACGGCAAGATTGGGGAAAATAGCTGAGAAAATATCCGATCTTATTAATGTGTTTTAGAATCTTATGCTCTCTAGCCTAGATATTGCCATTGATACAGAGAGAAGAAATTTGTCAAAACATTGTGATGTTAAGGTTTAGATCGAGCAGAAGGTTGAGAAAGTTGCAGATGCTTAACTTTGTCAAGCTTTTGATAATTTATGAAAGGATGTAAATAAAAATCCGGTTATTAGTGGGCAGCTTCCCTGCCACATTTTGATTTTCTATACCCGTTGGTCAAATGATTTACATATCAAAAGATTGGTAGATACCATCAAGAGTTCTCTAATAACAATTTTACATAGCCCAAATTCAGTGTTTTCATTAGAATATAGGCCATGCCTTCAACATTATCTCTCCAGAAATTGTTTGTGGTATATGTCTTGTAGTGATTACCCACAAATATTTACCAGCTAAGAGTACAATTCAAGGTTGAAAGAATGATAATAACAATTTTGATGAGGTAAAAAAATACATCAATTTATCACATATCATGAACACAGCATGCTATCTATGGTTGACTCATGCAAACCGGAACCACGAGATGGACAACTCAAATTCTCCTCAGCTTTCATGGTGACAAAATCATAGGAAAAAATTCTGCAACGTTATGAAAAGAAAACAACATCCATGACTGGGTGCATGGCCAAAAGAATGAGATTAAGTCCATCAGTATTAGTTGTGAAACACACAGAAGAAAATAGCCTCTTCCCCAAATCTTCCAATCTAATAGTGAATGAGACTCCACTCATTTCTATGCTTATCCTTCAGCACCCACACTTGAATAAAATAAAATATTCGGGGAATGTAATACAGATTGCCTTCCGACACACCTAAGAACACACTTGAAGAGAATAAAGACTTAACAAGCAGCTCAATTTTTTGTAAAGTATGACAATCTCCCTTCAAATAAATGGAAATGGCATGGGTTTTTGAGGCTGAGCAAAACATAAAACCATCCATGAAACACTATGGTATTGGCATCCAAGAGTACCAATCTTTGGTCAATTTTACTTTTGTCGTGATCCAGTTGCCTGCTTTAGAGGAGAAGATCTCTAACCTCACGAAAGGGAAGTGCTCTTCTGATCCAGGAAAGATGAGCACTTTGAAATGAATGTAGAACTTGGGATCATGGGCCAATTTTGCATAATTAGTGTCCCCTTATCCCAAGTCCTTGTTGGCAAAGAAACCCATTTCTTCCTCACAGGATTACACAGATATAACTTCTTATCATCATCTTGGTATGACAAGCAAAGAAGCAGACCGTTGCATGAATCTAAAATACAGGTCTTATTGCTGAATGGTGTGAAGTCTAAATTCATTTCTGGAACAAACTCGGTATTGATTTCCGAATTTTTAATTAAGATGCAAGTGTAGGTGATCTTTACCTCCCGAGAGTTGACTCCATTTTTTACATGGCAGATATTTGAGAAGAATCCAGAGGCGTTTAACAGCAACTGTCTTCTCCAAGCTTTGTCAAATGGTAGGCATCCATTATCCTTTGATGAACATTTAAGTTTGTGGCGTGACTTTGCAGGCAATCGGGAGAGGATCTCTTTCAACAGAAGTTATCATCTCTCCCCTTTTCTCCGTCTGCATCAACAATAAAGGACTTCTTACCACTGCGGTTCTGCGTCATATTGCAGACAAGAAGGGAGCACAACTATTAAGCAAAGATCAATCCAAAGATGGGTTAGAAGAGGATAGAATGATGCAACAAAGAACTCAAAAAGTGCTGCTAGTTATACTATTCTACCACTTGTTCATGTGATTGGGAGAAAAATATCATGTGCTTATGGGAAGCCGGGCAAGCACTGTTTGTAATGTAGGCATCGAACCATTGACTCACAATCAAATTATAGACTCTGCATACGTTTGTCAACTATGATTATCCTAAGGTGGGCTTTTGCTTTGGAAAAAAGGCATGTAGAACCCAACTCTCGCCTTCAAAAAATATATGGACATAGTTGAATATTTTTGTCACAATTTGCAGTACTCGTATTAAACAACATAGAAGGTGATCTAGCTTCTCAAGCAAACTATAGAGACAAACTGTTACTTTCATAGATAAGCCGAGAAAGACAACTAATTCGCTATAAAATTTAAAATTACAGACTTATACATTCAAATTTATCTACAAAATTTCAGAAATGCTTCTACAGGCTAAATGAAACAAACTCACTCTCTCGGGAAGCCAATTGTAACAACTCAAGGGCCTTTTGACCTGATAAAGCAGAACATCCTGCAAAGAATTTCCCAAGGAGTAAAACCCTCCCTAAATCAAGCTCAATGTACATAGATCAAACACACTTGGCACTGGCTTTGTCCCATTCCATATCGAAGACACTTTCGAGACATTTCTCTACCCTCTCAGATGCTGTAGCTGCTTCAGGTTTCAATGAAGCAGGAGAAGAAACTAGAAGGAGTTCATGATGATCTTGATTAACACTAAGATTTGCTGTGGATTGGGGCACTTTACTGCCACGGCTACTTGCTTCGGGCGTACAATAATTTCTATGCTGGATAGTGCATATATTATCATGTGAATAATCATCACGCACTCGCTTCCGCAGAATTGAAGGGGTGTTCCTAAAGGTCCTCGCTGCATTCCTTAAGAATAGTACTGGACTGTTTCCACCACGAGCAGCGTTCCAGGTACTACAGCTACCAGGAGTACTACAAGTTGGGCTCTTGATCAGCTGGGGATGACTTTCAAGAGAGTTCCTAGAAACACTTAGGTCATCAAAATTTGTCAAGTTACATGCTTCATCCAATGGCGAGGGTCCACCAGAAACTACAATTGAACTCTTTTTTGCAACTACAGGTACATTTGAGCATGAAGCTCTCACCTTACCACCTTCATTACTTTCTTTGGTTTCCCTGCCAACCGGCTTTCCCACACTATCTCCAGTTTGTTCCAGAATTCTGTTCTTTTTTGCCTGGGCCAATAATGGAAAGGGTATATCTAAGCATGAAGATCTCACCTTATTAATTTCTTTATTTTCTTTGGTTTCCCTGGCTGCCTGTCTCCCAGTATCTTCATTTTTGTCCAGATTCCTGTTCTCTTTTGCCTGGGACAATAATGAAAAAGGATGGAGTTTTGAAGGGCAACTCATTTGTATCTGCTCATTAGACATCTCAGACAGTGAGACCCTGGAAGAAAGAGTTAAAAAGGTTGCAGTGTCATCAGAAGCTTCAGCAACACTCCCATTAGTTGTTGTGGACCTTTTGTCGTTTGTTGTTCTGCTTAATTTGTCAATTGTCACAAGGCTATTATTCTGAACTCTATCCAAACTATTTTGCTCCTCAAGCCGAAAATTAAAAAGCTGTCCAACCTTGCTCTCATTTGTTGCAACAGTTGAAACAAAAGCCGAGTTAGCAATATCCCCTTGTCCGACTTCACCATTATTAGAAACAATTCTCTCATTCTGCTTATCTGGTTCAACTTCCACATGTTGCGCTTCTTTCCTAGGAAGGACCAGTTCCAGAGTAGAAAAGGCAGGCAATGGGCAGAGAAATCCTGAGGCTTCATACGAGCCTAATTTCTTTTTAACTGAGCAATTCCAATGATTCTTTATAGAGTTATCAGCCCTGTCGAAAGAAATGAACAGAGAAACATATATAAGAGAGAAGAAGAAGAAGAAGAAGAAGAAGAAGAAAGAAGAACCTAATAATGGCACTCGCTAATGGCCCAAACTAATAATAATGTGGAACACAAAATGTGAAATACCTCCCAGGCAGAAATCTTGCTATCTCTGCCCATTTGTTCCCATATATCTGGTGGGCCCGGATTAGAAGAAACTCCTCTGCTTCAGTCCATGCATCTTTTTTTATAGAAGGGTTCAAATGGTTATGCCACCTGTATAAAATAAGAATATTTCCCAAATAAAGAGGATTATATACACATTCAAAATAATGGACCATATTGTGACTTAGGTCATAGTCAACATGACAAATATAGAAAACTGTACTGACAGTCAGGCTAAAGATTGACCAAATGATGACAAAGACAATTCAAAATATAATTTTCCTGTTACTAAATTGCGGCTTTGAGTGAAGAATAATATCTGTGAATAAACACATATTTCAGAGAATAAGCATAAATTAAATAGAAGCTTTGCGTAGCCATGTTTGCCTCTGCTTCCTTCCAGCTAGCACAGTTACTATCCACCACATGTTTACCTTCTTTATACAACATGTTTTCTACATTAGTTAAAATTATTGGCACATGCTTGCTTTCACGAACCTCTCTCGACATTGCTTCCCAATGCGACCAGGTAATGATTTAGCAATTAAAGACCATTTTTTAGGACCATATATCTTCACAAGCTTCATGATATGGTCATCTTCCTGCAATAGCATGAATTTGAATACCTAAGCGAAACATACTAGGTAGAACAGACTAGCAACTGCCTAACACACAAAAAAAAAATTAAAAAACAAATATAAGAGAGTTATACCTCCTTAGTCCAAGGCCCTTTCACTAAATCTGGGTTGAGGACCTTCTGCCAACGATGGAGACACTGAACATCTGTATGACTAGGAAATGACTCAGCTGTTTGCCAAAAAAAGAATCTGATTTCAGTCAAGACTACAGTAACAAATGCAGTACTATAAACAAACTTTTAAACAGATTATTGTGCTCGAACAAATAAACACACCTATTTTCTTCCAGTTTTTTCCCTTGTAAAGTTGTACTTTAGTTACCAGGTTAGCATCCTATATGTGAAAGCAACCAATAAAGTTCAAATCACATTTTCAGTTCTAAATACAATCTGGCATATCCTTGTAACAAAAAATATCATCTTTACTTGTTTATATTGCTCATCTGTTATCAAAAGCAGCATTAATTTCTACAAGAAGTAAAATAATTAATTAAAAACAAAAAAAATTAAAACCAAATTTTGATATATTGTATAAGGGACTTGCCTCCTCTTCTGTCCAGCCCCCTTTTGTAGACCTCCTAGTTGGACCAGACATCCTACTGAAAACATCGTTCACCCACAGAGCCAAAAAACATCAACCATCAATTTCCAAGATATAGCAACAAGAAAAACGAAGGCAGTAAATGGAAAAACAAATAGCACATGAACTCACCGGATTATTAAACATAAACGATCCCAACTTGATTGAAACAAGATAAAAAGATTGTAAAGGCTCAAACTCAGCTACAGGATCTTAGAAAGTCAAGAATTCCATTCAGCCATATTTAGACCACCAATTGCAAACTGGCTTTCATAAAATGCACATTATCCATCCAAAAAGTAAAACAATCTGTATAAACCAGTTTCTCTTTATCATGAACACACTAAATGCTCATGGCTGGATTGTAATAAGCACCCAACCAAAGTGTAAAAGGCGAGGTGCAATAATAGAAAACAGATAAAGACGCTCACCAAAAAAGCAATCTCCATAGGTGAGTTTTATTATCAAATAAGAAACATTAGGAAATCCGTACTTTGACGAACTACATGGATACATCATTTTTAAAAATTCATGGCATTTCCTTCTCACTTAGCTATCCAATCCAGTCAAAACAAAAAAATAAAAAATTATACCATCAATGCTTCTCTACTTCCTTACACAACCATTCTCTTTCTCTATCATGCTAAACATACAGACCTCAAACCAGAAACACAGCACAGTCAACACCAGGAAACCAACACCATATCAGAAACACCATATATAAACAAAACCAGCTGCACAGAATTCACCAAGAACAGATTTTGAATGAAAGAAACTCAAAACCCAATCCCATTGGACCAAATTGGCGACATTTTGAGATCGAGGGAAACCTCGATCGGCTCACCTATGAGCAGGAGGGTGAGGGGCGGTGTCGGTGCTGCTCTCGGAGGCCGTTGAGCTGGACGAGCCGGCGGCCGCCGCCATCATAAGCGAGCTCTCCTCCTCCGCCATCCCAATCTCACCGCCGCCGCCACCAAGCCTCACCAGCGGAGCAGATCCAGAGCCACCGCTCACAACTCGCGCATCGATCGGCAGCCCGGGCGGCGGCGGCCTCGTCGGGGGCTCGCCGGAGAAGGTGAATGGCGGCGGAGGAGATCGGAGCTAGGGTTTGCTGGTGGCCGCGGGAAACTGAACCCGAATCTGTCGCCGCCTCCGCAGAGTGAGGGTATTTTCGTCCTTTTATATTATCCGAGTGTCTGATTATCCCTTTTCCAGGTGGGAAGGTGTTTCGGCCGTCCATTAGATACATCGAATTCTATGATTTGATTAATTCTTGTTGTACAAGTAAAGTATTACTAGTAAAATTTTCAAATAAGTGGGTATTTATCTATCTATCTTTCAGCTATAAGATCCAATTAAGTAAGATGTCAATTACACACCTAAAATTAGACTGCAAATTTATATTATATTAACATGTTAGTGAGATTATTTTTTTAAATATGAATCCTATTTGTAAAATTTTTATATAATTTACATTCTAATATAAAAAATAATATCAACCTGTTCCGTTAAAATCTAATATATAGACTCGCGGGTCTAAAATATAAAGATAGAAAATTTTATATCAGATTTATAATTTAAAATTTACTAACAAATATAATTTTCTTCGCAAAAAATTAATAGGGAAATATTATTTATGTCATTAATCTACATTAATAATATAAATTAAATTCACAGTTTTACTAACCCACTAGCAAGTAATCTCTCATTAAATATCATTATTATTTTTAAACTTTAAATTATAAATAGATGATGTTACTTATTTATATCTAATTACTCGTTGGCCGTAAGATCTTCCACCTAATTATTTATCTTTCGATATACAATTGTTAATAAAACTTACTAAATTGTGATAATTACATAAAAGGATATTTAATTTTACAAGTAGAAAATTTAAAACCGTTATGATTAAAAAATAATAATCAGTATTTTGAAAAAAAATTGTGGGTAAAAGTTGTGGGCCCGACAATGGAATTGCGGCGATGTCTTATGCACGACAACATTTATATTCTTTGACCCTCGCAGCAAGGCTTTTATATTTTTTTTTTTTAGAGCCGGGGCAGGCAATAAATATGTAATAGAAAGTCGGTACGATATTGGGAGGGTATAAAGGTAATTTTAAGATGATGCTTGGGTTAGAACTTGGAGTAACGGCTAAATCTAACGTATACATCCTGGCGTTCGAAGCTAGGGAATGACGAAAAAAGCCTCGCGTTGAACGTTTTATGGATCGTTGGATGCCACTGGTCGTGCGTGCCGCGTAAGATACCTTCGCACGTGGGAGGACGTGTCGGCAGGAAAGGTCAAAATTGCGGTCAGCCCCATTTAAACTTTTATCTTATGATGGGCCTTATTGCATTTTGTTGGGCCTTGAGAAGAGCCCAGCCCAGCAAAGATCCTTCGAGAGAAGTATTAAAAAAAAAATTAACATAATTTTGTTTTCCCCAGGGTTAAAATTATACAACTTGCATCGTATGGGGTGGGGGGGGGGGCAGCTTAATAATAAAAAACAGGAACAAAGACTGGGAGTTAATCTCATCCAAGAACATTTTATTTTGCAAATAATTTTTTTTCCCTAACATGAGCAAAAATAAGGATCTTGTAGCTACGTAAGCTAATGATATCGATGTTACTAGCTTTTGGTTTAATTTAATGATATCGATGGTCATCTACTAAGTAGATAGCATTTTCCATTTTGATGCATGAACCCAATATTGTGTAATTGTGGAGAAAAGGGTGGATATTTAATATATAAATATTTATTTACTTATAAATGTATCGCAGCACATCAACAGAAAGTTGAGATGGCCGAGTTGGTCTAAGGCGCCAGATTAAGGTTCTGGTCCGAAAGGGCGTGGGTTCAAATCCCACTCTCAACAACTTATGAGTTTTTTTATCTCCACTTTTTACTTTCTTCCAGAAATACACTTTGCTTAAAGCCCAAAACTATCAATCACCTTATAAGATATTGTTGCATAGTTTCTCCATCAAATGATCAACTACACAAATCAGAAACTTTTTCCCACTTTTTGCTTGTCCAGAAATACACTTTGCTAAAGCCTAAAATTATCAATCAACTTATAAGATATTGTGACACAGTTCTCCATCAAATGATCAACTACACAAATCAGAGAACACATTTTTCCAAAGCTGTACATGACCAAATGAATTGAGAATGAGAATTGAAATGACGACGACAACAACTACTCACTTGTCTGCAACCTTCAAAATGTTATCGGTAGAAAGAGCTCTACCATGAAACAGTTTACCCGGAACCGCTCAATTAATTGTGAAGTGGGTTTGGCCCCGCCGGCACCTTCCTCTTGGATATCCCGTACCTCGGGTCAATCTCGTCGCCGTCGTCCGAGCTCGGTGAGGGCACGGCGGCCGTCGAAAACATATTCCACGACGGTGGGGAGAGCTCTCTATTTAGCCTCTCCAATAAGTGGTATCCATTGCTCGGGACTCTCCGGCCGGAAACATGACCGGAGAAGTGGCCGACGACGATGATGGCGAAGAAGAAGAGCACCAATGTGAAAGGGAAGCTTTTGCTGTATCCCATGATTATGGGAGTGAAGGTTGGAGAAGAGATCATATACTTGGTGCAAAGAAAGGAGGGATGGGGTGTGAAGGTGGCGATGGTCAACAAACTTTAATATCTACATAACTATATGTTCATGTCTTATCAAAATGTGAATGTGAGAAACAGGTAAAGATGTGGCCAACTTGGTCCAATTAAGTACTATTGCACTTATATTATATGGAACCTCTGTGTATTGACACTTCTCATTCCCCAATTCCTCCTCCAATTGATCCACATTACATGTCCAAACTGCTCCTAATTAAGATATGTTATTCACCCAAAATTTCACATAATGGTTTATGTATATTTCATAGGATATCCTATATCCATTTATAAAAAAACGTTTTTTGCTTTCGAAAATATTTACGGGTATTTTGGCTACGCTGTCCTAAGAATAATATTCTATATGGAAATTTTCGACATATTATATACAACGATTTTTAATATTGCAAACCTTAGTTTAAAATGTTTGAACATGTATTAATATATGTTCATTTAGCTCTAGTATATGTAAAATTATTATTATTTTTTAAATGGAAGATGATAGGGAGATTTTGGTAAATGTAAGTGGCGTCGACTCCTTGTAATTAAGAGACCTCACGATCAGTTAATTGGCGATGTTGGACGCGTTTTGTAGCCTCATTAAAAGCCATTCCGCTCTCAAATCTGGACCGTCTATTTGTCGGGCCCCACATGAAATTGTTCGGAAAGGATCATCCAAGGAGAGTGTCAACCGGGCAGCAAAGACCGGGCCGGGCCAACTGGTTCGAGCAAGGCCCATTAGGTCTTGGGCGAGTTCTTGTCAATTTAGTAGGTTATTATGCACGACTCAATTCGGCTTGTTTAAATTTTTTTTTTTTTAATTATATTATGCAGTTGTATGAGCTAATGTTAATATTACAATTAGCCAAGCATGAATTAAACTAATTAATCGGGTTATCGACTTTGATCATGTATTTGACTAGTACTGTATATTAGGGAAGTCTCAATCAATGACAAGTCAGCATGCGTACTTAACATAATTGAAGGATTCGAGCCAGATTAGCTTTGTCACTACAATTCATTCATAAGCAACAAATAGAAGGAATCTTGTTAGGGCTGCCCTTATCATTTAATATTGTTAAGTATTATCGATTAACAAACTGATTTGAAGGTTTAAATTTAATATTTATCATTGTATAATGACCAAATGTTTTTTTTCATTAACAATGGAAAATATAGAAATTTAATAATAGGGCAGCCCATTAGCATATAATCTTATCAAATTAATTAGTCTGGCTCAATTGCTAAACTAAAAAAAATCTTAAACTATGTCATGATTTATGACCATAGTTGCACATAATCGAATCTAAGTTCAGATTAGAAGAAAGATGACACAAGCATTTTTCAACTAAATTATTGATTTTTTTATTCAAAACAATAAGGCTGGAAAGAAAAGTCAAAGAAAATTGCGTCATGTTTGCATGAAGCATGCACGACAGTCACCCGGCCCAATTAAACAGTGAATTGTAAATAAAAACTGAGGAAATTTATATTTTATAATATATATCTTTCTTTGCTTTTGACTACAATTTTTTTCTTTTTAAAAAAAAAATGTAGAAGGTTTGTTTTTTCATATGAAATATCAAAATTACGAAGGTCAACACGTTTCAGATCTAAACAATTATGAATCTGGAGACCGGCCTAGAAATATTGTTCTCATTGACAAAAACCCATTTTTCTTCAAAGTTCAAAGCACTTCCCTCTTTGCAATTGATTGGAAATGGTAATTAATGGTGGTCGAAAAACAAAAGATGTAATTAGATCAAACTTGCATGGTTTAACATCATCATAAACCTATCTGAATTATTAAAAAGGCCTGGCAATGTTGTTATTGGTCGAGAAATTAATGATAAACGATGACCACTAATGCCATCATTATTAAAACTGTCATATAATTAACATTCAATGATAAAACTTCACGCCTACCTTGAGAAAAGTAAACAACAAGATTTTTTACAAATTAGGCTCCAAAATTATTATATTTTTAACATGCCTCTTGCATGTTTATCAGAATCACAAGATATTTCATATGTACTGAATATAATTATCACGATGCGGCTTAAATAGCGCAAAATGACAAAGTTCCGTTATCTTTTTTAAAAAATAATTAATTAAATTAAAAATTATAATTACATTCTCACTAATATATTAAATCTTATGTCAATATATCTTAACATTATCAGAATTAGGGATGCTAAACGACCGAACGGGATGAGTTCAGCTTGGGTTCGAACTTGACTGGAATAGCTAGAAGTTCATTTGAATTGAATTCGAGATTGAACGAGTTTTGAATATATATACTCGAATATTTTTTATATTATTCGAGTTTAACTCGACTTGAATACACTTAAACTGTTTAATTTTTATAAGCTCAAAATATATCTCGTTTAAAACTCGAGACCAGGTCAATTATAAGGTCTAATTAACTCGCTCAATTAGACCCAAATAATTTTTTTAACATATGACCTTACATATCTTTAAGATGATGCTCTCCGACACCCTAGCATTGATTAGTCGTGTTTAAATTTAAATATTTAAAAATTAAATTTTGAATCAAATCAAACTAAACCGAATCAAATCGAACGCCAAATATAAACGCCCTTAGACTTATTCAATTAGCAACCCTCTACGAAACGTTAAAGAAAATCACTTACTCGACAAGGCAGCCTCGCCCACTCAAAGCCAGCGTTAGAAATGAGACGGGTGGGCAGGCCAAATTTGACCTGCAACCAATACACGCTCAACCAAGGGGGCGTCTCCCTCTTCAAACCGAACCTTCGTCGGTCAATCTGGTCATATCCGCTTGGAGCCTCCGAGGTCGACCGCTCCTCCTATATAGGAACTCGCTAGATTCGATCGTCTCCTCCAATACCCACCTTCCACTTCGCTTCGTTTTGGTCGGATTTTCCTTCTCTCAGGTATGTTTTTTTTTTTCTTTTCTTGGGCAGGAGTTGATGTTAAAACGATTGTTGGAGGATCATGCATGGGTTTGTGCCATCTGTTTTGGTGTTTGTTTGATCTGTGTTGGACATGGATGTGGTTTTTTTTTTTTATTTCAAAAATTTGGCGGCAGATGGTTGTGTATGGAGCAGAAAATTGAATCGTTGCGTGCCTTTTCTATTCCTGGATTGAATGGTGCCTGGAGTTATTGATTTGCGATTTTGCAAGTTTGTTGTTTTTGATCGAGTTTTTTGGTGGTTGGTCGATCATGTTGTGCGTTGAATCGAGAAAAAAATATGTTTTGCTTGATCCATGTCAATTGGATCGTAAACCTCTCTGATGATCGTGCTGCAGCTCATGCCATTTATGATGAATGATGATCGTCTGTCTGTTTTTTTATTTGTTGCTGTGGGATTTAGTGTATTTTGGTCTGTGGAAGATGAAATGATATTATTTTTGGATCTTTTGTTTTCTCGTGGGTGGTGGAAGCATTCGATGTTTAGGAATGATAACATTTTAGAACTTGTGTGTACTGGCGTACTCAGATTTGAGATTTCGTTACTTTTCCCCCAGATTATGTTCTTGGTGGTAGGTGGATCGTGTTTTTTATTTTTATTAATTTCACAAAACTATTTGTTGTATCGTGTCTATTCAACGCTTGAAGCTGGTGGATTCATTTTTGGCACCGATCTACATCTGCTCATGGGAATTTAGGTTTTTGAGTGTATTCTTGTTCTGAATATTGATGTTAGTATTTCCTATTCTTAAAAAAACTAAAATTTGAATGGAGCAATAAAAATATGCACAATGTCACTGAATTCTCATAATATTATCCCGCAATGATTCTGAATTTGTTTGTATGGCAGAAAAGATGGTAGTGACATTTTAAAATACTCAACTTTTCTGGTTTAGGGATAAAAGCATCTACTTAGATTTGGGGATACTTGGTTTAGTCTGTTGTGTAGTTAGAGAGAGATCATGCACAGTTGTGCATGAATGCAGACAGTGTTACTTTTTGTATTAACGCGTCTACTTTCTCCATTGTTGCAAGATTTAATCAAAATATCTGATACTAATGGCGTAAGGTTCAAAGAGATATTCATTAATTCTGCTATTCTAGAATTCTGTTTACTTTTAAACTATGCACGTTGTTGGAATTACATATGGATTGCGCGTGCAATTAATTCTGATAATGCTAAATTGTTTCAGAAAGAAAGCATGGCTGCCCCATCTCCTCCCCTCACAAGAATTGGTCTGGCTGGGCTCGCTGTAATGGGTCAAAACTTGGCTCTCAACATTGCAGAGAAAGGCTTTCCTATTTCAGTCTACAACAGAACCACCTCCAAAGTGGATGAAACTGTAGAAAGAGCTAAGCTGGAAGGAAATCTTCCACTCTATGGATTTCATGACCCTGAATCTTTTGTGCAGTCCATTCAAAAGCCTCGTGTTGTCATAATGCTTGTCAAGGCTGGGGCCCCTGTGGACCAAACCATTCAGACCCTTTCTGCCTACCTGGAGAAGGGCGACTGCATCATTGATGGAGGAAACGAGTGGTATGAAAACACGGAGAGAAGAGAAAAGGCTATGAATGAATTGGGACTTCTCTATCTGGGAATGGGAGTTTCAGGTGGTGAGGAAGGTGCTCGACATGGCCCCTCACTGATGCCCGGCGGGTCCTATGAAGCCTACAAGAACATTGAGGACATCCTCCTCAAGGTGGCTGCTCAGGTCCCTGATAGTGGACCGTGTGTTACCTACATTGGCAAAGGTGGTTCAGGTAACTTTGTTAAGATGATCCATAATGGAATTGAATATGGTGATATGCAGCTTATTGCAGAGGCTTATGATGTCTTAAAGTCAGTTGGTAAGTTATCAAATGACGAACTTCATGAGGTCTTTTCTGAGTGGAACAAGGGAGAGCTCCTTAGTTTCTTGATTGAGATTACAGCTGACATATTCAAAATTAAGGATGACAAGGCTGATGGTCATTTGGTTGATAAGGTTTTGGACAAGACAGGCATGAAGGGAACTGGAAAGTGGACTGTTCAACAAGCTGCTGATCTATCTGTGGCAGCACCCACCATTGCTTCTTCACTGGATTCAAGATTTCTTAGTGGTTTAAAAGAAGAACGAGTTGAAGCAGCCAAACTTTTCAAGGAAGGTGGCTTCAGCGATGTGTTATCTGATCAAAATGTGGATAAGCAGAAGTTGGTTGATGATGTTAGACAAGCTCTTTATGCATCCAAGATATGCAGTTATGCTCAAGGTATGAACCTTATTCGTGCAAAGAGTGCCGAGAAAGGGTGGGACCTAAAACTTGGTGAGCTTGCTAGGATCTGGAAGGGTGGATGCATCATCCGTGCAATATTCTTGGATCGGATCAAGAAGGCTTATGATAGGAACGCAGAGCTTTCCAGCCTTCTCATTGATCCAGAATTTGCAAGGGAAATAATTGACCGCCAATCTGCCTGGAGGAGGGTTGTCTGCCTTGCAATCAATTCAGGAATTAGCACACCAGGGATGTCGGCTAGTTTAGCTTATTTTGACACGTACAGGAGGGAGAGGTTGCCAGCTAATTTGGTCCAAGCCCAGAGAGATTACTTCGGAGCTCACACCTATGAAAGGACTGACATTCCTGGTTCCTTCCATACCGAATGGTACAAGATTGCCAAAGGGATTAAGAACTAGGTGCCTTGCTCAGTTTTCTGCTTATGCTGTGTTGTGATCTGAATAATGAGGTTTTAGACTTGCAGGCGTCTCTGAACTTGTATGCATTTTATTCTTGTTATGTTCGTACGGCCTAATCGTTGAATGTCTGAGTTTTATCTATGTTTTAGTTTGCATTTGTTGGGAGAAATGCAGAACAAATTTTTATTAGAGCCATATGTTATGTTATATCTGAAACAACAGAGGTTTGATCTTACCTATTGTTACGAATTGCTTTGAGTAATAAGTTGAGGTTTAACTGTTAAATCCAGTTAAGTTGGCCAAGAAATGTTCCTCTGTGTTCAAAGCTTATTAACACTACATACAACAAAACCAACTTAGCATCATTTAACGAACATCACATACAATCCTGAGCTCACTTATTATATCATGTCCAGAAGATTCTTGGCTAAAACATCATTCATTCAATGACAATACAAGAATTTTTGCTGTATCTAATCAAATCTTCTTGGAGAGGAAGGATTCTAGACTTAGGTTGTGACAGACCTCTTGATGGTTCCAACCTTGGTGTATCTGCCACTTATCCTGCTCTCCCAGTTATCCAGTACCTTGAGCTCTTCAGGATCAAGGTCTGATATGTCTCCACTTATATCCTCCTCTTCAAATGATAATTTTGCAAATGCTCTACTTGCATCTCTTCCAAGATATACAGAGTATGGTTGGCCAGGCCCATAGATGCCCCTGAAATTGTGACAAAAAAATAAAACAGACATTGATAGAATAAGATTGTATGCAGGAAATACATAAAAACAATCTTCAAATGAAAACAACCTTGCACTTGATACATCGTAAATTTGTCCTTTGATGGCTATTAACAGAGGCTTCTTGCGATCAGACCCATTATAGGCTCTGAGCTCCTCCTCCGTGATCTCGCCCACCGGCTCCGGCGACCTCGGCCGCGGCGGCGGTGGAGGTGGCAGCCGCGAATCGACATACGTCAAAACAACGTAAATGATGGCTATGGAGAGAAATGTAAGCAAGGCTCGGTTAGCAGCAATCATCTCCTTGAGGGCCTCCCATGTGAGATCCAGCTCCATGATTCAACTGGGTCTCTCTGATTTTGCTCCAAAAACTTGACGATCCATAGTTTTTGAAGAATCCATGAATCTTGCTTGAAGTCAATTTCAGATGATGCGTTGACTTTCTACAAGCAACCGGCTAGAAGTTCAACTCTTTTGCTATTCTTTATTCATTAAATTTGATCTGAGATCTTGATCCTCGAAGGCGGCCATGATATCATTGACAATTACTGTGTACACCATACTAAAGTGGACTGAGATGCCATATCATGTCGCATGTATGGTACAAAACATCGCATGGTAGTACAGAGAATCGATAAAGATAACAAAGCATAGCTGGAACAGTATCCTATATTTATTTCAATATTCTATATCATATTTGACTCAGATATCGTTAGACATAACTTGTAATTAGTTGCTAAGAAGATTTTCGTTGCGACAATCATGATTAGTATTGATTTAGCATGCCTACCACACAAACAGCTGCTCGAGTAGGTGGTTGTATGATGCGTCAAATACTAATTTGATTCTTACTATGACAATTCAATGTATGCAACGGCTATGTTAATAGCAAGCATTGATAGTTTGACATATTTACCTGCAATTTAACTGGTAGCACCTTGAGGGCCTTCCATGTCTGATCCAGCTCCATGTGTACCACAATTGGGTTTCTCTGATGTTGCTCAAAAACTTGGAAGAATCAGTTTTTGAAGTAAACGTGAATTTGGGTAAGTCTATTTTCAATGCTTTTGTCGACTGTGTGCAAGAAACTTGCAGCAACTCTAGCTCACCTTGAACTAGCTCTTCTTTCGCTAGATGCATACTTCTCTTCTAACTTTAAAGATGGTATGACCTGACATCTTGAAGCTTGAAGACGGACACATAATCAATGACACACCGGGTTCACTTAAGGCCCCTAACTTTAAACTCCTTTGCATGGCATGTACTGGTAATTTATGAACGTAGTATAAGAGCATAGAGAGATACCAATGAGCAAAGGTTGTTGGATTAGTTGTTAAGGAAATTTTCATTGTAACCATTATGTTTATTGTCTATTACATTCATGCACTATCTACAGATGTGAGTTGCCGGACGAGTAATATCATATTTCATTCCAACAAATGGACTATTAATACACTACCGATGCCTTGGGAAAGGAAAATCCACCAAACACGCAAATTCATTTACTGGAAATTACTGCAACCTTGCAATTGTATTTAGGAAAAAGAAATGTATCGTTGAGTTTACAGGTTGTACACAATTTTCCCATAAAATTTTAATATATATAGGATAACCAACCCACATGTTTCATACCAATCTTAATTATCAATTACCATCACAAGAAAGAAGTTGAAAGCTATAACAAAACCATTGAACCTAAACCCGCCGAAGCAACCTGTAAACTCTCCTGTATCACTCTTTTGCAACTGCGGCTTCCTCTGAGGGAACTTCCTTATCATGTGAACTCTCCACCGGGCTATCTTTTGGGGCATCTTCTGTAATTTTAGGTTCAATGACATCCGAGGTCTCTGTTGGTGTTGAGCCATCTGTTACTGGAACAGTTTTTTTGATGGCTCCAACCTTGACATATTTGCTCATGAACTTGTATTCCCAATCTTGTAGGGCATCAATCTCAAAAGGGCCGAGGCCGGATATGTCCCCCGTCAAATCCTCCTTCTCAAATGACATTTTTGCAAGTGCTCTGCTAGCATCTCTGCCGGCAAATAGAGCATAAGGGCCACCTGGTCCGTAGAACATTCTGAAAAAAATAAAAACATTAAAAAATGAAAACAAATTTGTCAGGTAAACTCTAAATGGCAATCCAATGCGAAGATATTGAAGAACAAGCAAAGATTGAGTAAAATATATAACAGATATAGTGACTCAAAGTTGGAAGAAAAAGAATCAACATAAGTCTGAGACACCAGAGAAGCAAGCAAAAGCATTCCACTCCATCTCTAGGAAGCACGTTAACACAAAGAATAGTATGGTCATACAGATAGAAATAAAATGAATCTAGTTTCGAAAGTGATTTCGTTATATTGAAAGTTGAGCTAAAGTGAATATACCTCGCAGCAGAATTGTGAAGAATGAACACTAATAAAGTCCTACCACACCGAAAAGTAAATAAATAAAGATATTCCTAAGCATAATGGAATCTCAATTAAACTCAGCTTAAAGATTCAAACACGCCACTTAATCACAACATCAGCTAACTCAATTCGCATAACAACACCTTCATACAAAACTAATGAACATATAATTCTATTATATATGGAGTAGAAAATTTCTTTTAACTTCTACAAACTACCAAATCATATTTGTACTGATCGCAAAAGAAAGTATATGAGGAAATCCAATCCTGCCCACAACCAAATTGCTTGAAGCTATTGAAAAATTCACAAATAAACAAGAGCAGTAACAAAAAATCATCTGAAAGAAACTTATATATATGCACAAGCATGGTCATCATCAAGACAAAGATACAATCTTTCCATCACACAACCACTCCACAGACAAAAAATCAACACCTACCCACCGAAATCAAAGCCCCACCAAACTCCCAAAATCAAATCAAATCACATGAAACCAAAACAAACAAAAAAACAAGACCGGAGAAGCCATAGACCTGCTCTGGGAGACGTCGTAGATTTGCCCCTTGATGGCCATGAGCAGCGGCTTCTTGGGGTCCTTCCCGTCGTAGGCCAGCAGCTCCTCCTCCGTCACCTCCCCGAGCTGCACGGGCGGCGGAAGCGGCTCCACCGCCTCGTCCTCCTCCCGCTTCCGGGGCGGCGGCGGCGGTGACTCGAAGAAGAGGCCGGCGACGGCGTGGTAGAATGCAAAGGAGGCGGCCAGCAGGGAGAAGAAGGCCAATGGGTAGAGACCGGTGTAGGCAAAGATCAAGTCTTTGAAGGTGCCCCATAGCTCTTGGACCGCCATGGCTGTACTTCACACACCTTCTTCTTCTTCTTCCTTGGTGGTTGATGGGAAGCAGAAGACGGAAGGGTGGCGGCATTTTATTTTCTGGCTCAAGGTTAGGTGGGATGTCGATAGGGGGTAGTATAGTCTATTCCACATATATTTGCATAAAAATGCATGGGATTATAAAATAAATAATATTAATTTCTTTTTAATAAAAAAAATAAAATTTATCATTTTTTTCATCACAAATCACAATTTAATTTATTTTATTTTATTTATTATAGTGCAATCGGCATATACCCCCACCTTTTATAACTTAAAAATAATATACGTAAAAGTAAACACGAGATAACTATATTTACCCACTTTTAGTAGTTTTTTGAGATAAATAATTTGTAGATTATTTCGATTGATTGGTTATTTATATTTAAGATAGTATAATAATAAGTTCATAATGTAAATTATTTGTGTTTTTAAACAAATAAAATAATATTATATGAGAGGTTTTTTTGGCATTATAAATAATAAAAAGTTATTAATTTCTATGCATAATGACATTTCATAAAACGTGCATCTTGAAACTTTTCCCATCTTTTTTATAGATACTTTTTTAAAAAAAATAGAAAGATAAAAATATTTATGTTCAATCCATCAAAGAAAACAAGTAAAATATTTATGTTGCCAAGGCTTAAGGCTTACGTGATGTCTCGCCCACTTCACATGTGAGTCTCATGGGAGCTGACAAGCGTTCAAATTGTGAGTCCAAATTGGAGGGTAGAAGTTCGTGCCAGCTTGTATATATTATTGGAGGCCATCCAATGAACAGATATAAAAATGTATATCAAGGCCGGAGCAATTTGCACGTATTATATTTTGGGCTATAAACCAGCTTTTCATATTTCGCACGGCTTAATTTAGTTCGCAATGTTAATTTTATATTCGAAAGAATATTTGGCTCGAAATAAATAAGTAAGTTGAATAACAACCAAAACTTGAGTAAACGAGTGTTTGGCTCAGCTCGGCTCAAAACTCAAACTCGATATATTCAAATTCAAAAAAATATTCGATTTGACTTGGCTCGTAAATATTATTGAAGTTATATTGAACTTATATAGTGTTCAAAATTTTTTTGATCCTATATAAGTCGAGCATATAAATATTTATTAGGTTCGAATTTGTCTGGAGCTCCGCTTGGCTCGTTTTATATAAAGCCAAACTCAAGCATACTCATGCTCAGCTTGGCTTGACTCGTTTACACCCCTACTTATATTAGATATCTTATTAACGAATATCAATTATAAGTGTTAATCACATCGATGATTGTAAAAATTATTATAAACTATAAAACAGGACAGGGTTTTAGCTCCTCATTAGATAAAATATTTGGAAAAATATGTTATTAATGTAGGATGCATTTTGAGATGAAATTGCTTCTCTAAAATAAGAGAAATATTTTGTGCATCAAAACTTTTACCGCTTTCAGGCATTTCATGTTTAATTGGTTCAATGAAATTTTGTTATTGCTTATTCAATAGCTCTTATAATACTTAAGTGGTTGCAAAATTGGTGAAAAAATAGTTTGCATGGCATTACTTGTCAAATAATATTTTACTCTTTTTAGGTGTCTTTTTTTTTGAAATTTATGTGTTTTTATTGGGTTAGGTTTTCTAGATGCTTATGCAAAACATTGTTCTATAAAATAAATATAAATTTACTTCAAAGAAACAACTTGGATATGGATATCTTTTATGGAATGTGCATGAGAGACAACCCCAAAGTTTTTTTTCATAAAAATCTTGAAAATTCATGTCTTTGCTACCACTAATCCAGTTACATTTGGCTAACCAACAAATCCAAATTGAATTCTTCATCTCTTAAATAAGATAAATTATAATCAGAAAAAACACAAGTCAAAATTTTAAATATAATATTTTTAATATCCAAACCATGTTTTTATAAAATACCCCTTATTTGAATTTGACATGAATTGGAACATTTAGAAGACTCCAATCCTATATTAAACCGAAGTATTCTATTCTGCACACCCAAATCGAATACAATTTAATATAAAGGATATTCAGAAAAAGCCAAATTCATCCTTATATAAGGCAAGCACATGTACGGGCCTACTCAACAAAGCTAGGGAAGATTTACAATTGCATACTTATATCACAGATAAATTATTGTTGAAGAATGAGATAAACATTTATAATCCAATATCCTAAATATAATTATAATTGATCCAACTTTCAAAATAGATTTTAATTGAATGAGAAGTAACCTAATTTATTATTGTTTTTTTAATATTATGATAGGTTAGATCTCATTCTTTTACTCAGAGTTCAGTATTAACTTTTCCTTTTATTAAGAAGAGTATATAAGATGTGGAAGTTGATAATGTAGGATTCAAAATTTAGTGTTTACACTCAGCACCATTATACAAAGACTTCCATGTAATATTTATGCTCCCCCCCGGATTGTAATATCCTAAATTTGTTTAACTTAGTGTTAGGTCTAATGGGCCTCCAACAGGGATTTGTAATAGATATTACATATTTTTCTTAATCTAAAAAAGTGATAAGGATTTCACATTACCTTATATACAAGCCACCAACTTCATCCACAATTAGATATGGGATAAACTTAACAATTTTTCCTTCACACATTAGGCGACCTCGAAATTATCATCGTTTAGTAATTTTCCAAACTCTTCTTAAATTTTCTCCTTAATTTACCAGGTGAAATTTATAAAAAATAAATATTCACAATCAACGTAGACAAACACTAAAATTAATCTGACTTTGATATTACTATTAGGCCCAATGGGTCCATAAATAGGCCTCAGAAGGGATTTGTAATAGATTTAATGAACTTCTCTTAATATAAAAACTAGATTAATGAATAAAATTTTTTCATAGCCACTAATAAATCGAATAAATATATACTTAAAGTGCCTCCCTGCTCCCATAGGTAGGTATGTCCTTTCTTGGCTTGCTCTTATTCTTTTGGTGTTATGATGGCAAGTTGGCTTAGTTTGGTAATATTATGGATCGATCATAACTTGGATGTTTTATGAGTGAAGACAAGTTACTTGAACAGTAAGTGGGTTTTATTGAGACGATGCCATTGATAGGATCTAAATTTATGTTCTATTTCCTTATACCCTCTAAGTAGCAGGAGGAAGAAAAAGAAGATGTGAGTGATAGGGCTTGGTAGAGACAAATTGTAGTGGTGGGTATTGAACTTATAATAATTTGAAATGATTAAAGTGTTCCAATGTCATACCATGTTAAAATTGGAAAGTGGTAAAGCTTGAAAATATTATAGCTTAGGATGGGTAAGAGATGATTAGGTGGACCTTTGTAAGGAGATGGTAGCGTAAGTAGGACCCATAATTGTTTATGGTCTCTTTTCTTAGATAGGCCTAGTCATGAGAGGGAAACTCCTAGAAATGAACTACCATGCAAATTTGAAAGGTAAGGCTCTGATCACAACATTGTTTCAAATATTGAGGGATTATTATACTAATATTAAAGGACCACTAAGTCAACAAATTTGATTGTGGACCGTTCAAGGAATCAGATCCTATCCTATAAGGATATGTCTAACATTACCTAGCAACTACACCGCATTATTTTTTTGAATATAGTGTATATAGTTAGGTAGTTGGTTTAGACTATTGATGGGAAATAAATTGAGACGAGATGGAGACACAAGTTGAGTATACAAATAACGTTTTATCCTGATCCTGAAATTTTTTAATTTTGTCTTTTATCTAATATTTATTAGGATAAGATTTTATTTATAAATGAGAATAAACTATATATTTTTAATTTTGTTAGCCACTTTTAAATAAATAATATAGCCTATTAATTTGTAATGTAGACTATGTTGTTACAAATAATATCAAAATTTTTTAGTATTGTATTAGATGATATGTTTGATTATGAATGCTAGTTAAGCTATCAGTCATAGGTCAAAGAAGGTCGTGAGATAAAATTATTAATGGGAAAAATATAAAAATTTTGAAGATGAAATTTCTTAAAATTTGTGAATTGTGAGATTCATTAATATAGTTTCACATCTAATACTTAATGAAATAAAATCTTGCTTATAATTGAGAATGAACTATAAATCTTTTAATTTGATTAATCACTTTCAAAAAAATGACTTAGTCTATTAATTTATACTTTAGACTAATATTTACATCACCAATTCGAATCATTATTTATAAACAGGTGTACATGGCTTAGCGATACGAACTTGTAGGAATGAGATCATGATAAACAGTGGCCTTTTGAATTCGATAATCATGCGTTGAGTGATGTCGGTATTTTTTTTAAATAGGTGATCCTTCTAGGGATCATGTTGTTTAGAGTGATGTCGGTATTTAGGATTATCTTTGTTCCCGTTTACAATTCATTTGGCGGAACTAGGTATCTCATGAAATACACAGTTAGGTGTTGTTCAATGAGGCGTTAGGGTAGTTTTGCAGATGAATCAGATGATGATGGTTTATGGTTGAGTTGGTGAGCTTCACTTTCTTGGACATCTGATGGATGGGATTTCAATGCATACTAGTTGTATTTCTTACCTATTGACTTTTGTTTCCCTATGTTTGGAAAGCCTTCTTATATGTAGTAATAAAATTCATTTAGTTATGAATGCTGATGTCTAGTTAGGGTATACTGATGTACTCACAATAGTGGTAATAACTATGAGTTGAGATTTATGTCAGTAGTCGGCTGAACATGCAGAGTAGGTTGTTTGGTTTTGGGCCGAAGAGTTATCATTGGGCTTTAGGTTGAATCTAGAGGGGATGTTTGCACGCGAGGTGGTCATGACAGGAAGAGAGTTTGGCAGATGTGAGTTTTATACTTAGCTATTTTAGTTATAGGTTTGAGGCGAGTCAATTTTAGAATATGTATACTATGCAGAAGCCAGCGGTGTATTATGAGCTATAAAGGTCAAGGGTATTCGAGTATATAATAATAACGTCAATAACATAATAAAAAAAAATGTTATTAGAATATATAGTAATATGTAAAACATGTTTTATTTTTTTATGCATGGACGATAGAATTAAAATTAGGTTGGTTATCATATTTGGATGCGTTAGTTATTATTTTGAGTGTGATGGTAGGTTTATAACATGTCATTTTATGTTTATTGAATATAATTTATTTTATAGTATTGTATCATATTTTATTTTATATTTTAAAATATTTATTTATTATTTTTGACTCACATCAGGGACGAGTTAAACCGACCACCCGACATCCCTCACTTTGCCACCTATTTCCACCTCCGATGCTGGCTTCATCGCCGCCGACTGCCATCTTTGACAACCCACTCGCTGTTGCCACCGACTCCTCACCCTCATCCTGCCTTCCTCTCTTCTCCTGACCATTGATTCAGCCCTCAACACCACCTAATCAACTCTCCCGGCCATTGCCTCCTTGTAGTCGGCCACGCCTCATCACCGCCAGACAAGCCTTAGCTTCCCTCCCTTGTCGTCTTTAGCACCTATCCGACGGGAATCTCCGTTCATGGACAACCCAAAGAGCCATCTTTTCGAGAGCTTGCCAGGTACTTCTTTTCCACTGTGACTTTGCTCGACTGCCTACGGCGACCCGTCGTCATCGCCAGCCAGTCATCCAACAACCAAGGTGTAAAACCCGTGATTCGAGTCACAGGTTTTATAGTCGTTAGCCGATCGGTTCAGCCGTCGGATCGAGTTGAGGGTATTTCAGAACACGTGTACTGAGCCGATACCGGCCGCGTGTATGAGGTATGAGGGGTAATGTGTAGCAAGGATGTGATGATAATGAGATGAATGAGCAGAGAATGAGTTATCAGAATGCATGAGAGCATACAGCTGACGATTTTAGAATTTTTTTCATTAGTGACCGTAGAAATAGTTTTAGGTCGTTTACCGCGTTAGGACGCGTTATGGGTAATTTTGGTTGGATTATTAGTTATAGAGCATGTCATTTGGGTGTTGTGTGTTTTATTTTATTTTATAGAATTTTTCCCGATTTTTTCTAGATTTTTTTTATGATTTATTACGCGTTAGTTATTATTTTTTTTTGACTCGAGATGGACTCGAGTCAAGTTTTATTTACGAAATTACCACCCAACACCCTTTTCTTTTCTCCCCCGATACCCCTTTTCCAAACCCTAGCGCCGCCCCATATATGCGCTGCCGCCGCCGCTACCGCCGCCGCACGGCCGCCGACCGACGCCGGTCCGCCCCGTCGCGCCGTCGCCGT
>JAVDBV010047802.1:0-30275 GCA_032619315.1 Piper longum
AGAAGAAGAAGAAGAAGAAGAAGAAGAAGAAGAAGAAGGGTGGCCGCTTGGGGTCTCCGCCCGCGTGTTCTTCGCCGCCACAAAAAACGAAACCTTCTTCCCAATTTGCCCTTACTAATAAAGTCACCAACAAACAAAAAAACCGTTTTCTATACTCTTAATGCGGGTCTCATTCTATCCCACAATAATTTCACTATTTTTTATTTAATTTAGTTATTATTATTATTATTCATTATTATTAAACAACTTTGAAATACAATTCTACATAAATTACATTTTTACAAAAATAATAAAATTTACATATATATATATATATATATATATATATATATTCATCGTATTTCAATTAAAAGTTCCCTTATAATGAATAGTGATATAAATAAGTTAAGCTAGCTCGCAAGCTTTTTATGTTTTGCTCGATTCGACTTAAGTTCTTGCTCGTTAATTTTATACTCGAAAAAATACTTTGCTCGAAATAAATAGCTTGTTAACGAACATAATTTCAATTAAAAAGTATTCGTTTTAACTTGACTTAAAACTCAAATTTAATGTGTTCAAATTCGAAAAAATACTCGGCTTATCAATACTATTAAGTTCACGTTGAACTTATACAGTGTTTGAAAAAAAAAATTAATTTTATATAAATCAAACATAAGCAAAGCATAAATATTCATTTAGCTCAACTCGATCCAAATTATGAATTTTAGACGAGTTTGACTCGACTCATAGTACATCAAAATTCGTCAACTATTCAAATAAACTTAAATATACTTATTAAAAATCAAGTCAAATTTAAAAACATCACTATTTAACTTTGTTCAACTCATTTATATCCCTAACAATAGATAAAAAAAAAGGTCAAATGAACCAACGCATTAACATATACAACATTATTTTGTAGATTCAGAAGTCAAAACCCTCCACGTGATAATGACTACGACTCGTGGAACCAGACGGCTAAAACGAAAAATAATATGCAGATGAGTTGATTGTGGGTGGAAATGACTTTCCTTCACTAATCTTGACAATGATCAAGACGTAAAAGAAATAAAAAAATTTATAATATCAATAAATTCTAATTCATAGCAAGTGTTGATCTCCTATTAAAAAATAATTATTTTTTGAACTGTTATATGATAAAATGCAACTAAGATGGTCATCTCTATAAAATTTCTTACAAAAAAACGATGAATTATTTTGAAAATGGATTTTACATCGTCACTGACTAAACAAATTTCATACATTTTATATATTGTCTTGTCAAGCACATAAACCTTAAAGAATTTTCCTAGGCAGGAGATGCCGGAAAGAGCCAGAGGAAAATTGGCGGCCAAGTAGTTCAATGTGATACAATAGTTATCCAGCCCAGGATACTGTCGATGACACCTTCTCCGCTTCAATCCATGTCCAACAACCCAAAGCCTAATACATTATTTGTTGGGATTAAACAAATACTTAAATTATCATTTCAATATATAATTTATATATAACGAGAATTATCAATCAAAATAAATAACACCAATTTTAATTTTATGTGAGAAAAAAAAACAACTAAAATGGATAATAGTAATTTTAAGTAGAAAATTTTAAATTTGAGAAAAAATCAAAGTGCAAATGATTTGATCAAATTTATTATATTATAATTTAATATAAAAAATATTTACGAGAAAACTAATTTCTCCAATACTAATTTACTATAATTTTTATATAATTGATATTAATCATAAATAATTAGAATAAAAAACATATATATAACTGATTAAGAACTTACTAAAACTATTATTGATGATTATAATCGAATTTCAATAAGATCTTCATCTTTCTTCAATTTACATAATTTATTATTTTTTTTCACATCTGTCTTTATCATTTTTATCTCACTTGCAATATAAAGCACTTTTTTTTTAAAATATTGTAGGTTTTTGCCCAAAATAAAAATGTCATTTCATATTTTTTTGGAAGACGCACAACCCATTGTTATTTGACTCCCGTTCTAAAAAAGTCTGAGGTATTTTGAATGGAACACAATACATTTCCGACAACCCAAAACCAGTTCTTCGTACTAAAATTGCAAGAAAAAACCATTATATATGCTCGGTGATTGCAGGAAGGTAACCCGGATGTGTATATTGAGATGATAATCCCCCCTAAGAAACTCTGATCGCCTCTTATTTGGAATTTCCCTTTCTTGGTAGGCGTAATGCACTTCTGCATGTGAGGCCGGCCATATCCTTATCGGCGTGAGAGTCCGGGTGCTTCTCGTTCTCCGGGGAAACTTGGCCTCCGAATTTAATATGCCTCCCAGACCATGGCTGTCTCGGCCAAGGAGCTGACAGAGAACGCAGAGATGGTTGTGATTGTGAAGTCCAAGACAACCCACTTGAAGAAAGCCATGGACTACTAGCCCTGGCGTTTGGGAAGTGTCTACGAAACCTAATCCCAATGGAGTTCGAACCGGTAGACACATGCCACTGGGGCCGGATTGGAACCAGCGGATCAGTGTAATGTTGTTGCATAGGTGTCTTCCCAAGCGGTTGTTCCTGCAGCTTGGCTTTTAGACCGAGCCGCGCCACTTGCCGGGATGTGAGGTTGCTAAAAGAGCACCCAACACCCAACACCCAACACCGCATTCCAAAATGACATAGCTTGAAGTAGAGAACTTAACGAAGATACAAAGACCAGACCCGCACCTAGTTGCGCAACTTTTACTGCAAAATCTGAAACAAAAACAAGAACAACGCATACTTCACAATTATATAATCGAAACAAGAATAGCAAAAATTAGCTAGAGAAGAAACAAGCAGCAGATTCATAAGCATGGAAGAACGGCAAGAAGCTGCCCACCAACTCATTTACCCTGATGCTGAACTCAAACGTCAACGTACGAAAAGGTTGGATCCAAAAAAAAGGAGAGATTGGAGGAGAAAGTAACTTATCAGAAGGAGAAGGCAAGGGGGTGGTGATAGAGACGGCGGCAGCAAAGAAGATCAAGAGGAAGGTGAGGCGGGAGGGGTCGACGCTCGTCGCCGTCATGGCCATGGATAAGGCCGGGTTCTGGTAGAGAGTGAACTTCGCGGCGGGCTTGTGGTAATTCGCCGGCGCCGAACCAAACATCATACAATAAGATACATATCCAAAGTTTATCTTGTTTAGAGCATGCACACGTGATGAACAACAAATAAAATATATAGATTCCATGATAAAAATCAAAACACACACACACATCAACACTACCAATCCTAGAAATTGAATCCCTTAGTCTAATCGATATTCGTCGATGTCCAAAAATCCATAATCAATCCTCCATAGCTAGGGGTGTTAACTAGTAAGCGAGTCAGCACGACTTGTGTTCACGCTCGACTCGAATTCGAGTTCGAATACACTTAAACTGTTTAATTTTTATTAGCTCGAATTCAGCTTGTTCGTAAGCTCGAACCCTGAACCCACAACTTTCTTAGGTCAAAGACATAGATGCCTACTGTCACGGGGGCTTCTCTTAAGGTAGAATTTTTCGCCTTAAAAGACACCACATGTTGCGTATTCCCCTCTTGGAAATACCAACCAACTTCAAGTACGCAACGAAAACAGTCACTGCGATCCTGAAAACAGCAACACCAACATATCATCACCGAACTGTCTAGTGCGCCCAATAGGCTATCGGCTACCGGTAAACAGCAATACAATGCAATCAGCACATGCACACACGACACTTATAAATCCCCTACCGAGTACCGCTATGCCAAGTAAATACCCAGCACACCCGACACCACTAATACCGCTACCCAACACACGGTACGTCGAGTTCTCGGAATCCCACGAACTCGACCAAGCAACTAAACCTGATGTCGACTCTGGTCTATTACGGAACCTCGATTCCAACCTTTATTTCAATCAATGAACAAAGAAATACACAAGCAATCACACCCCTGACTACTTGCATGTTGCGGGCATGCAAACCCCACAACGTTGGTCTCCTATCCAACAAGAAGACCGTGAGAATTAAGAGAAACCCCTCTCACATATAATCTTCTCCGCACAACACCAAGTCTCACCCCTTGGTTTGATTTGTCACATGCAATTCACTCAAATATGAAAAACACTAAGGTTGCCGAACAAATATTGTGTACCTCGATCTCTTGGATGACGACCAATCCCGCAATGGGTGAAGTTCCAAACCTTCGGTGTGAAGATCTGGCCAGCAGATATTTGTACTTATCTACCCTTGTTTATCTTGAACTCCGCAAGATACTCCTTGGATCTGATTCATCTTTATCTCCAAGGATGTTGCTTTATCCAATTCGTCATTGGATAGAAGATCCCGAATCTTTGCCATGATCGTTATCTTCAAGTTGGTTGCACCACTGGTCTCACGCTCCACCGATGGCTTGACCAAGTCTAGCAATTGAACCCAAGAGTTCCACCCTCCCGGCGCTGTGGCAATTTTTGACCAGAATGCCGAAACTCGAGTGCTGCTACTCATCGGCACTCGACATCGCATAGGACTGGGTACCGCTCCAAACACCGGTGTCTAGTTACCGATCACGCCCACAAGTACTGCTACCAAGTACCAGTCACCAATCATGGGTATCGGTACTCGCTACCGATAGCGCTCGTTATCACTCCATGTACCGGGACCGCTCGCTCGCTCGAACACGCTGACCGCTCCAAATACCGGTACGCTCTATCGATCATGCCGAGACCCGGTACCGCTACCTGGTCGGTACCGCTCGAAATGCGTTCGGCACTGGTGATCGATCACGCTTGGTCCTTACTCGGTACACCTGATCGGCCATGCACGACCCATGCTCGTGATGCCTAGCCAATGGTGCTCGGTCACCAGCACTCGGCTACCGCTGCATCACGCACCAATACCTGTCATGAGGTCTCTTGGTCCCAACATGGCCCCATGCTCGGTACACGTTACCGATACATCAGCCGCATGGACTGCCATTCCCAACAATCTTGGGCACCATGTTCCATGCCTGCAACATAACACATATTAGTGCGATAGGTTGTTTTTACCACCGAGATGCTCCGACCACTTCTTTTGGATACGGGAACCCTAGGACCAACGACCAAATTCTAGTCTCGTCTCGTCTTATGGACTAGACCTGTGACACCTACCATCTCAACTATATCACTTTTTTGTTAGAATATTGTACATGAATAAATATAACTAGTTACAATTAAACTTATTAGTATATATATATATATAATATAAAAATTATATTATTATATTATTTTATCGATTCGAGTTCGAGTTATAACCTAGTCGAGTTGAGTCGAACACGTCCTTCATCAAGTTTGACTCGTAGGATTCGAGTTCGAGTTCGAACATTTAAATGTTGAGTTTCGAGTTGAGTCGAACCGAGCCGAACGTCAAATGCTCACGAGCTACCTTGCTCAATTAACAGCCCTATCCACAGCTACATTACCCAAAAAATATAAATTGGTGGAAAGTTGAATATTTTTTTTCCTAAGACAAGTTCTTTACAATGGTAATAATATTAGATTAGATTCATACCTTATAGCAACAATAGATATGATTAATTTAAGAATTACTAAGCAAATCAAGTACTCAATCACAATACTGAGAGTTCTCGACCACAACCCAGATCTCCAAAACTAGTATTTAAGGTTTACAAGAGAATTTCAAATTTTGTCGCGTGTGGATTTTCTGGATGACAAGCCTATATTATAAGCAATTAGTCAATCAAACAACTTCAATTTGCATATATTTAATTGTCAAACAATACCTACTTTATACTTATTAGAGTCAAATAAAACCAACCGTATACTTAATAGGGTAACTCTATATATCTAATAGACAAAGATAAAATTCTCTCAAAATATAACTTATCCTAACTAAAATAAGGATTTAGTGGGGGCTACTTGATCATTGGCGATCAAACCAGTTCTAATTTTCTGGAAGGATATAATTTCTAGCTAGTCAAGGACTCACGCGATGCTTGAGGTACATTTAAAACTTATTAATAATATATATTAATAATGTACAAAACTAATTTAAAAAATTTCTACGATATTATTTTTAAATAAAAATAATAAATATTTATTTAATTTTAATAAAATAGTTGCATACAAATAAATAAATAAAATTTATTTTTAATAAGTAAAATTTTAATAATTAAATAGAATTCATATTTTTAATGATTTTTAATTTTAATAAAATTTTAATCTCACACACTATCTCCAAACAGAATGACAACAAATGTGGACGGCCATGCCTTGCCCATGTCCACAACCATCAAAATTGTGGTGTACATGTAACGACCAGCCCATTCCAAGCTGAGCTCCAATTATTTGAGGTTATTAATGATTATGATCTTATGTTGAGCTCCAATTATGTCGAGAAGGGTGGCTGCCCCTTCCAGTTGCAATTTCATATATACACATACACGCTATATGACCTATTACAATTAATTATCAATATTTATCATTGACTCACTGTCTCGATATCACAAGTGCATATTAAGTTGTTTTACGCTATTGTGCCATGTCACCCCTTTCAGCATCAGGATACTATTGTGCCATGTCACCCCTTTCAGCATCAGGATAGGTATTTCATCTTTCAAAAAATTTTAAGAGTGTGGCCTCGTGTGTGAATGAGTCAATTTTTTTACCCCAATTGTACTTGGTGCATGGTGATCGAATCTAAACTTAGACCAACCAGGGCTGCCTTTTTTATAACATTTCAAGTAATTATTCGGACTTGGAAGTATGATGAGACACCATAATCGCAATGAAAATCCTAATCTGGGTGTCACAATTAGTTTATACATTAATATGTATAATTCCTTAATCTAATGCATGAAATAATATGATATGTGGTACTTAACTAGGTACATAAAAAACAAAAATAAAATAACCACAACACTTAATTAATCATTTGGTTAATTACTTATAAGTGAACAATAATAATTTCATATTTACTTAATTGACACCAACTAAATTTATATGGTCACACCAAATCATTAATCATTATCAAGAAAAATCAAAACATGTCAACAACTAATTGTACTTGTAAGCATGTCAATATTTATCACCCCATAATTTAATAATTAACCATATATATATATAACAAACAAAATATTAAAATGGGTAAACCAATGATAATTCCCCAAATCATTAAAATACGCTAACATGTAAGCTATCAATATTCTAACTTATAAATGAATAATTTGGTTTACGCCCCATCAACCATATAAAATAGTTAGAATTGTAAGGCACATGATAACTTATTAATTCAATCAAAAATAAATATAATCATATCCATTTATCTGCCCTAAGTACTCATCATTAATTTAAGCATTTACTACAATTAATTTATCATTCTCATAGCAAAGAATAACTATAAGTTTATAACTTAATACGACAAAAAACTAATGGCTTATATATATATATATATATATATATAATGGTACAACTAATATCACAACCATTAATTTAAATTGTACATTATATGAGACATTATATATAATCAATTATTATATTATCCCCAAATAAACCCCTTGTCTTAATTTATAATGTTAATAATGGTCTACATAGCCTAAATTCAAGATGAGAAATATTATCTGGTTAATACCAACTTACTTACTTGAGTATGTACCTATGATTTTCTCTGATATGTAGTCAAATTAACCTAGCGACCAAACTATTTAGATACATAGAAAAATTTAAATCATTGATTTATTTTTAATTTTTATCATGTATGAAGATATAGAGGTCAACAAGCCAAAATGATGGCAAGTAATAATTAATTACATCATAATTAAATAGTAACAATTTATTAAGTATAATAACTAAAATAAGATTACTGTAAGTAATATTCAATATAATACTAATATTAATTTACATACAATACGTTTCATGAATTAACACCAATAATACTTATCATAATACAAAATAGTAATAATATTAATATTAATTAATATAAATTGGAAAAATTAATTATATTATTAATAAATACTAAGCATGATGAGAACCGGAACATTGAATAAGAAAAAATCAAAGAGATCTTCACAATTAAAAGAAATAAAGAAAAATAAAGAAATGCATAGACGAAGAGAGAAAAAAGAGTATGAAAAGGGGAAAAAAAAGGGTCTAAGAGGGAATATAGAATAGTATATGAGGTTGATGTCCAGGGTAAGAAGAAGACAAAAAAAAAATGAAGACTCACTCACAAGAGTTCTAGCATGTCTAATAACTCCTTTAAAATTTTTGTCATTATCCACTTACGAGACCTATTTCACCCAATATTTACAAAAACTCCACTACCTAATATCCAAAATGACTAGCCACACCAACTAATTTTAACTACCTATATCACCTACTTAGTTGATCCAAAAAGATTAATAATTATTATTTGTTATTATTTTTTATTATTCTTATTTTTTCTAATAATAATTAAGTAAGCAAAATTTAGAAGACAATAATTTAATTAAATAATATTTAAGACTCGTTCCAAGTACAAAATTTTAAATAAAATAAGGTAATAATTTTCGAGGTTTTATAGTACATGTCCAGTGTGGACTATAAAAATCCCAATCCATGTCCATCTACTGTAGACTATAGACATCGATATTTTGGCAGGTGTATATAATATTATAGGCTTGAGTTTAAAATGCCTTATTGGATATGCTTCCTAATATTTTTATAATTATTTTTCAAAAGCTATGACATAAAACAATATTTGTATACAATAAAAATACTTTGTCAAAAAGCTAATCTCATGTATAACCTTCCAAAAGTTCAATTTTTTATTTTATAAAGAAAATTATAGTTGGCATCATTATTTTAATTATATGTTGTATATATATAGTATGACTCCATTCAAAAGAGGCAAAATACTTTTTTTTTTAAAAAAAAGTTGTGCAACCATCTTGACAACCACTGATACGATCAGTTTAGGTTTCTTCAATCAATCATAAGAAGAAGCCTTCGACCACAACCTAGATTATATTATGATCAGTATGGATGACTGTATTTTGTGGACAAATATGCAACTACTTCATGTATGTCGTAGCTTATTTTGTAAACTGTAGAAATGTATTGCCAATATAATCTGGATGCCTACAGATCTTAACACGATTGCCCTTTTTTGGCTTCTAAAGGGCAGTCTTCCTGTAATTGTACTTATTGTGGTACTTAAAGGAAGCATTTTTATTTTTTTTTAAGATCTTAGAAACCCAAAACTCAATAGACCTAATAAAACATATGAAACAAAGGCTATTCTTATTGCTAAAACTAAAAGACTTACTGATTCTAATTAAAAGAATGCTCCTAATAACTATTTACAAAATGGAAATATATATATCAAAGACTATTACTAGCATAAAAACAATCGTAACTTGTAAATTTTTAAATAATTTAGATTATTATAATCGCCTCAATTTAAAAGTTAATAAAATTTATTCAAGTATATAGTCATACCTAATTTCTTAATACATACTTAATTTAGAAATTTTACTTGCATATAATCTTGCTTGAACTAAATCTTCTATATGCTAATAAATGCTAACTTTAAAGTTTTTTTTCCTTATTTTTATTAATTGCTTAATTAAGAGTTCTAGACTAAAAATAAATCCACTTGAATTATAAATCTTTAATATGTTTAGAATTTCTATTTATTTTGTACAATTAATTTAAAAGTAAAATACAAGCTTGACATTGAGTGGGGAGAAATAATGTCACCTTGTAAGACTTGCCTCACTCACTGTTGTAATGACTCATAAACTAGCTCAATCTGCCCTTCAAACTCTTCTAACAACACCAACTTCCTAATTTGCTACTAACTGAGTGAATCCACTTGCCTTAAAATAAATAAATAAATAAATAAATAAATAAATAAGCTCAGTCTCAACCCGATCAATAGCTAACTAGCTTATGTATAAATCTAATTCATAGAATAATACAACATGCCAGACTTTTCTGTCATATATGACATTTCAAAATTTTAAAAATTACTAAGATTAGCAACAACATCGACCTCGTCTCAAACATTTATTAACAAAATGGAATATTTATCACTTAAAATATTATTTAGATTTTATATGCTTATTATTCAGCATAAATGGGCTTGCTTAGCATCAGTAGACATTAATCTGAATTTTATAACTATTTGCTAAACCTAACCTAGTCTTATTAATAATGGGGGAACTCTACAAGTCTCTAATTGAAAGTAAGAGTTTTAATCAATCAAAATACAATAAAAATAAAAAAATAAAAAATAAAATTATTATAATTTATCTTTTCTCTCAATGAAAATTTATCTTTAAAGTCATCAAAATCTATATCTAAAATATTAAATTATTATATTCCACAACTTATTATTTTACGAAAATTTATTTATAAAAATAAAATTTATCTACAGTATAAATGGAGCATAACGCCTCAATTTGCTGAGTCTTTATAAGCCCGGTCATCTTTACACTGACCAGATCATGGTAGATGATGAAGCTTAGTTTATCTGGCAAACCTTATATCGAACGGAAGAACAGATCAATCGCGCCAATCATGGTCACTCAAAACTTTTTTCCAAGTCACTGAACGTAGGTACTCGAAACTCATCAGATACAATGCTTGCTTATCTATTGCTCAATCAATATAGATGACGATTCGTTTTGCAAATCAATAATAAACGTTTTAACAAGGCACAACAAGCAGAATCTGGATCTGATTAATCTTACACGCACATCAACAGAGATCACATACATGCAGGATAAATGGTTGTTTCAGTGAAAAAGCTTGAAATACAGGACTATGATGATAGCCAGCACAAGGGCCGCAATTACTGAACCAATAATCCATTTGTTCCTGTTCATCCTTTTTGACATAGTTGTCAGGATCCTCTTGCTCTTGCCAATATAATCATCCACCCCGTGAAGCTGCATGAGTTAAATACAGTTTTCAATACAAGCTCACATGCAAAGGAATCAATGAAGGAAAGAGCATACAGTATTATGTGCATGGAGCAATGACTGGCGTTGTTGATGCAAGTCTTGAAGTATGGAAGCACCAATATCTTCAGTCTCCAGCATGGTTTTCCTACTTTCCTTGATTCTGTCACTCGATTGGTTCAATCTTTCTGTCGACATTAAAAGTCTGCCCCTTTGATCAGCTGAAACCTGCCATGAATAGCAACTAAAGATAAACTGTTCGGAAATTGATGTACAATTGGAGGTCATCGAGTTCCTTTTCCAGTCCCAGTTTGTAAATCAGGTAACACCAGGTCAAACTACCCAAATGAAGGAACAAATGGCTCTCGCAACTCCTCATCAGATGAGCAATTGATCCTCATCATAATCATCAAGACTTTATCCAAACAGAGGATGAGCAGTATGAATTTAGCACAACCCATTGGTTGCCTTGAAATTTAAATCAATGTACAGAAATCATTAAAAAAAATTAAGAATATGTTGGATGCCTGTCCAGTAACAACCCTCAAAGAGATGGGATGGACGCGAGCAGTAACTATTTTGAACAAAACAAAATTCCAGGCTAAACATGACAAAGTGCATGGAGATGATTCATAATGTACGCCATTTACAATCCATCACAAAGCTGCATCAATTCTCAGTCATTAATGTCTTATATACTGCAGAACGAGATGAATATATAAGGGGCATTAAATAAAAGTATTTACATGCCAATCTCACCATTAATGTATCTTTCATTCCTGCTTCCAGTAGATCATCTCTTGCAGCGACATTTGAATTTGTAGAGGAAAGATTTTTTAGACCACTTTTCAGATGATTGAGATCAGATTTGTACTCCTTCAGTTTAGCAAGAAGCATGCCCTTTAAGTTGGGTTGTAAACTTCTGGCTTCCAGATCCATTTTCCGAATCTGCAAAAATCCTAAACTGTGACAGCACTCAGCATAAGTAATTCAATTAAAAGAGAAAAAAAATATCTATACCAGAGCTTCAGCATCATCTATTCCAGATTTTATGTCAGCAATTTTCTGTTTTCTCTGTTCTGTAAAGGCGAAAGAATCAACAGTGAATAATAAGAACAGCTAAAAAAATGTTTGAAGAAGATAAAGCATTACAGAGGAAACAAACGTTCAAATCTATATCAGCCTAGACAAACACGTTTTGTGATTCATTAAGTTTCAGACAATTAGAGCAACAGATAGTTGATTTTCACAATCACGTGAAAGCACACTTAAAGATGTTGATTGCATTTTCTTTCAAACATAGGTACACATGCAGCCATAATCAGCTCCGCACTGACACCAACAAAATATGGTTTATTTTTGTAAGTCATTTGAAGCACGCAGAAACTAACCACAACAGCTATTACTACTTTTACATTTCAAAATGTAAAGCTGCTAATGATTCGGGATGCACTTGACCAGAATTCAATCAAAGAATTATTTTTATCCCTATACCCAGGAACGTGGTCAACATATGCACGGCCAAAGTTCTCGTGCATGAAAACAACAAATTCAAGTTATTATCAGGATGCATAGTACAGAGCACATCAATGACCAGCCAACCGGGCGCAAAACATCATCAGGCACATTGCCAGCCAACAAACAAATATATTTAAAGTCAGGCTAACACAAGAATATGCATACAAAAGATATAAAAAAGCCAATAGTAAGATACACGTAAACAGATAAACAACCAAGAGAAAGCAAAGGATGTAGTTCCAATTACCCCCATCAAGTTGGCCGGTAGATGCACACTTCTTGGATAAATTTGCAGAAAGTTCGCAATACTGGCGCTCGTACCCTTCAAATACCTCACTCATGGTCGTAGGAGCAACCAGTAAATGATCTACGAACAACAATTAATTCATTAACATGTCACCGACAGACATAACAGACAAGAAGATAACAAGATCGGTCAAGATAAAAGCAGGCAAATTATAAATAACTCAACAAATAACAGTGCATTGACACATATATATATATATATACAATAAGAGGAATTTAAAAAAAAGGGGGGCATCTCAAAGGATAAATAGTTGTTGCCAATTCAGACATTAATTATGCATTTGAACAACAACAAAAAATTGAGGACACACACTACAGCTGAGGGAAATTGTGACAACACAATAACAAAATTGATCGATTGGATGATAATAAATAGGTAACACACATAAGCATAGATCCTGAAAAGATGGAAAATCACATGAATCTTACTCGAAATCGAAGCTAAGACGAGGCGGAGAAGGGGAAAGCGTATAGACGACGAGCAAGAACAAAAGCCACGGAGTCACGGAGACGTCAACACAACCAAGTGCGGGCCCTTTCGTCGTAACTCGCACTGCCCCGTCGGTGCACCTACCACGAAGGAGCATTATATATTTAGAATTGGATTTGTCACAGAAGCAAATATTACAGTAATTCTGCTCTACCTGCTATCTAATTAATCGATATTATTACCACTATATCTTTCACACTCCGTTAATTATGACAATTTGGACCGACAAAATAATTGCGTTAGCGGATTTCTTCTAATTAGTATTAAGCATGTAGAAAGCTAGAGTTAAGAAGAGGGGCAAGCCATTAATTTATCATTTCCAAAGTGATGACTTCGTTATTTGTGAATAAAAATTACAACTGATTAATTGCAATAGTTTACTGTGTTTTTTATTTTTTTAAAAAAGTGTTACCATAAATAACGGGTGATGTAACAATATTAGTTGCATGTAAATTTAGTCATTCATTTAGATTATATAATTGTATATTTTATCGCTTAAACAAAACTGGCTACATCATCCAACAATGAATTGTAAAATTTTGCTAATATAAGAATATCAAAGGACCGGTACATATCAAACAGCTTTTAAAAATTCAATAAAATTTACAAAAATATCAACATATTAAAAAAATAGGTGATAATAGATTCAATTATTTGTCCTCTCTTCAAACCCAAATCATTTAGAAGAAAAAAGGTTTAAATTTAAATGAAAAAACAACATACGGTGAATTGCATCACCTTCAACAACTGGTATGCATGTATCACAATACGTATCTACAATATCGAAAACTATGATCGTGCTTGTAACTCGGCTGGTGCTCGTAAATCGTAAAAATTCCCCAATAGATATAGGTTTTTTTGCTCTGGAAAAAATTTCCTATTTTTGGCACTGTTTGCACCGAACAAAAGGGCTTCTCAAGGGCTGAAAAGCTTCCTGTCACTGCTTAACTCGGCCCTTGATATCTCTTTCTCTGTAACAAGTGGTTGAGGGTAAAATCAATTAATTTCAAAACGTAATGAAAAACTACTTGTATTCATTTGCAGGTTGAATGTGTCAAAGAAAGCCTCCAAAGTTATAAACCGAGAAATTTAGTTTGTTGATCAAAAGGGTAACAGTATATCCAAAAAATATATAAAGAAACAGATGGAGGTAATTAGAAATAATGATTCGAAAACTAAGATATGCAATTCATGTATGACCTCAGAAAAATGACCCAAGAAAAGATGAGGACAATTCGGCCCAAAGTGACAAAAAAATATAACCACATCTTCACATAAATGAAACCGATTTGAGAAACTTTAGAGCATCTTCCACCTACTTGCGGAAGCCCACAATCCATCATGGTTGTCAGCCGCAGGTAGAAGTCAGCAGACATTAGAGAGTATCCCAGGACTTGAAATGCTCACCGGATGGTACCACAACAGCAATAGAAAAGCATGGAAATAGGAGAAAAACACTCCACCGGTAGAAGGGTCATGATCAATTGCTAAACCGCACAAATGTCACCTTAAGAAAACCTCAAATATTGAGCAAGCTTGCAGCTTTCCCAACCAATTTTGGTAAAAATTCATCAAAAAAATTCGCAGGAACACCTCCTGCTCTGTCTAAAATTATTATTCAGATCACAAAATCCCTTACTTATCCTAGTGGATAACAAGACAAGGCTAAACCCTAGCCACCACCAGATCCATACTTCTTTCCAAACACAAGCATCTGCAGTTTGTCATAGCCAGCGAGGACGCCTGCACCAGCAACAGCACGAAGGATATTGGCACCAGCGCCCTTGAAGAGAGATTTGGCACCCTCGTTTTTAAGAATTTGTGAGAATGCGTCCAAAGAACTCTTGTACTTGACAGCTTCTCCAGATGTCATCATCATTCTCCGGCGAACAGTATCAATGGGGTAAGATGCAAGGCCAGCACCGTTTGTAATCAGCCAACCCAAAGCAAAGCTCGCAAAGAAGCTATCCTGAAATAGTGACAAAATAACAGGTCACACAAAATTCCATGGAACCTGCTGCATTCCCAAGAAAGGCAGTTCCAATTGACAATGTACACCCAACTCGAAACAAACAAAATGCACTAACCTGCAGCTTTCCAGTGAGAACAACCGGCTTCAGAGAATCATACATTCCAAAGTACAATCCACGATATACTATAATTCCAACACAAGAAATGTTGAACCCACGGTATAGCCCAGCAATACCATCCGATTGAAGAGTTTTCCTGTATACATCAACCAGACCATTAAACTGTCTCTCACCACCCTTCTTTGCAGCCTTGGCATCATTTGCCAGACGGGTTCGGGCATAATCCAAGGAATACACAAAAAGAAGTGATGAGGCACCAGCAGCTCCACCAGACGCCAAGTTTCCGGCAAACCATTTCCAATATCCATCTTTGTCTTTCTTAAAGTTGAACATCCTCTTAAAATAATCTTTGAAAGCAAAGTTCAAAGCCTGTAGTATAATGAATGCCAAAATGATCAAACAGGAAAAAACAGATAACACCATCTAAAAAAGTTAATCTGTCCCGTGCATCGATCTAGATAACACCCTTTACAAACAAACAAATGCTAAGCATGAGAATTCATAGACTTAATAAACACAAAGAAATAGATGCAGATCTTCCCCACAGTAACTTTCTATTCACATATCTCAATCTTGAAAAATTTCCTCAGACACATCCCAATATTTAAAAGAAAAACAAGGAAACATTAGGAAAAAAGCGTATGCAAAGAGAAAGTGTGCCTTGTCTCAAAAAGACCACATCCTGAATGATGCATAGAAATTATCTCATATTAGAACTAATGGGAAGCATTTGTAAAAGGGCTCTGTATATCTCAAAAACGCCTAACATCGCACTAAAGAACCGCTAAAGAAAAACCTTACCTGAGTGGGAAAGTAGCGGATGACATTGGCGGTGTTCCCTCTCCAGAGGGATGTAAACCCTTCATCCTTAATCGTCCGTTTAAAGCAGTCCCCAATACCTTTGTAAGGCTCAGACAGACGACCAGCCTTGATCATCTCATCCTGGTTCTGGATCAAAAGCTTGACACGCTCAATAGGAGCAGCAGCAGTTTTAGACACAGCTGCAGAAACTCCACCCATCAAAAAATCGATGGCAAAACCACTAATCCCTTTCTCGGATGGCGCCTGCACGCAGACAGATGAAGCCTGAGAAATGACAGGCAAGGTGTAGTTGCCTTGCCAGTTGGGCATCTGCAAGCCACCATAGCTATATTTCCCATAGGTAAAATGCCTTTGATATAAAGCAGGATTATGGAAACCAGAATTACGATGCAAATCTTGGGCAAAGCTGCAGCCCAAGTTGAGCTGACCAGCTACCCGCTGTACCAGAAGTGGATGGTGGGAACGATCTGCCATGCCTTCAAGTCTGTTACAAATTAGAACTAAATGAACAAGTTGATCGACAAGAGACAAATTTCTCAAAATATATGTTTCCAACTATTTGATAGCACACAACACAGTTATGTACATATAGTTACACACAAGTACAACCAGTTTCTGAAATGAAATGAAATGGCAGTCTAGCACAACCCCATCAACGAAATAATAAAACATTTCAGCCTAACCAACCAGCAGGTAAACTTCACAGCCAATGCATTATTATTCATACAAATACAACCCAAATTTCATCACAACATAACACACTTACGTACGTATAGTCAAAAACAAATGCAAACAATTGAGCATGACTTGATGGGTAAAAGTGCAGTCTAGCAACCACCTTAGTGACACATTTCAACTCATACCTTGTTTGACATAATATCTCAACCTGACCAAGTAGCAAGTAAATTTTACACCCATTTCATTATTTTACAGAAACACACCTCAGATTTCACCCAGATCCAAAATCCATGAAAATCCAACCCTAAAGCAGTTGAAAACCTTGAAACAGGCGATACCACCCACGCAGCAAAACACTAATCATCTACAACACAAGTAAAACGCAAATAGATTTCATCAAACCTAGCACGTACGCCACCAAACAAAACTACAATCGATAGAGGACTCGAATTTGTGCGCATCATTAGAGCTGCACAACCGATCCACAAAACCACAAAACCACAAACGAATTCCCATGTGCAATCCCTCCACAGCAAACAATTTCCAGGCACAAAACGGATAAATCAGATTACAGATTACAGATTACAGATCGGCCAATGTCATACAACAAAACGAAAGAAAAAAGAAAAAAAGCAAGAAAGAAAGAAGAGACCAAGATCTGGAGGCGGCGCGGGTGGGGATCGGAGCGATTATAAAAATGGGAGGGTGTTAAGTAGAAAGAAAGAGTTATATGATTCGGAGATGAAAAATAGAGGGAAGAGAAGGACCTTAGAAAGGGCGGGGGAGCGGATGAATCACCGGGCCGCCACTCACGACGGCCAAGCTGGAGCCTCCCTCCCTCACTCGATTCCGAGGTTTTCCAAGCCCCCTGGCAACGCCATATTTATATCCGCTTGGGTTAGAGATGTTGTGGTTTTTACTTGGCATCACCTGTAGCCTCCTTTTTAACTTTCTATGATATTTCCCAATTCCACTTTCCGTTTCGCTCTATAAAAAATGAAAATTCAAGCCTTCTTTGCATTTTTCATATGCAGGCCGACGCACCGTTCAACTCTTCTCGGTAGAAATGGAGTTGACTTTGATCACCTGGTGCCGACACAGTTTGGCGACTTAAAATGCTCGCTAAAATTAATTTCGGAGACTCGTAATTCTTAAAAAAATGAATTAATCAACTTTCGACGGATATTAGGTGCCCGCCAGCTTTCGAACCTGATCTGTTAACAGTTGAAATAGCTGTGTTCTTGAAGGAAATGACCTTTTGACAGGTGGTAGAACAGTGATAACCTTGCCCCTTTATAACCCGGAGCCTAGATAGATGATACGCATTAGCTGATGGGCCTCCCCATCCCAGGCCTCCGAATGTGTGGGAGAACTGGTCAGCGATATTGGCCGGGGCATGGGCTTTTCTAACCAACCGTAATTTGCCGTTGGTCAAGGAAGTTTCCGATGCACGGGCACCAAAAAGTATCGTACAGGAGGAAGCCATCCAATTTTTTCTAGGACGACGACGGCATGGGCCACAAACTAAGACAAGCTGGCGGAAGAATACAAGCAAACAGCATAATTGGCTTTTTCTAAACGAGGTTCAAACCAAGAACAAAACTTCCAGTTTCTACACGGCTCTTTCAAGTATGCTTTATTATTGAATTGGACCACATGCCCTTCCCCCGCAAGGTAAATTGTTGACCCCGCAGGCATCACAATCATAACGAAAGTAGATGCAGCCCTTGTCCTCAACCCTTCCTCCTCAAGTTGTTGGACACAAGTCGTGGCTCTTAACCTGGAACCTTCACTTCTTCCTCTGACGAGGCAGGTAGCAAAACACAGCATACTGTTTGACTCGCTCTGCCGTTTCAATTTCTCGTCTTTAGAAGCCCCACATAATTTCACTGAAAACACATGCTTCAACCATGCCCGACAAGAATAATTAGCGGTTCCGTGGCTATTACCAGCACCGATCAATCAAAAGCTCTGAACTTGCAAGACAGGATAATGGTACACTCAACAGAGCAGCACTTTAAAACAACACTAAGGAAATGACGAACCAATGTAACTAAGCACCAATGTGTCATCGAAATCAAAGGTCTACGTATACAGATATACTGCCTTCACCTCTAACGGTTGATGGGTGTATGCATCCTTTTAACAATCTTGTTGACTGCATCACGAGACATAACCAAAGTGTCATGCTGCAGAATACTGTAAACATTCAAACCCTGCAGGATGCAGAAAACCATTATAATCAAGCAATATCACTAACCCACATCAGTATTTTTCACCAAGCAATCTTAAAAGGTTTTCAACGTTAGAAAATAGTTTCTCATTCATTCGTCCAATAAGTTGCATTGAGTGCAGCATGAAAACAGGTAAGCACAAACGGAAGGTTTCATTTCAATAAACTCAGTAAAAAAAACATATAAGCTGTGATAAGAATGGCTTACTATTGATGGCAGAACATTCACGTAGTGCAAGTTTTGCGTAGCCAATTTCAGGTTCTCATCAATAGGACCTCCATTCACCAGCAGAACCTTTTTGGTATCCTCCATTTGAGCAACATAGTTGGCCATGTACTTAGTCTTGTGTGTAGGAACAGACAGGTCATCAAAAACAATAAGCTGTACAAGAAAATACCTTGTGAGGTAAAAAAAAAACAGACAAACAAACAACTTGATAGCATTAAAAACCTCCCTGGTACCACTATGTGCTAACTTAATAGTACAATTATCAGATGCACTGTTTGGACAATCCAACGAAAAATAAAGAAAATCTTTTCCCTTTCAGTTTAAGTTTTCCATAACTGGAAGCAGAATATCAGCAATTTAAGAATGTGAAGGGAGTAAACGCCTCACAAAGTCTCAAGAAAAAAATTTTAATGTAGCAGGAGGTAACATGAGAAAAAGAGATGGCAAAAGAGAGCAAATTTTGCTTGCCTTTCCTTCTGCGGTGCGGGCAGATAAAGCAATTTTCAGGCCCAAACGTCGAACCTTTTTGTTCAACTTTATAGCATGACTTCGGGGCTTTGGTCCATGCATAGCAGCTCCATGCCTAAACTGCACATCATTCACTGGAGCTTCATAAAAATCAACATGAACTATGAAGTATTTAAAAATCAAAATAACGAGGACAACATACAGATATGTGCACTTCAGAAGCAAGGGCCATGTAACATACCATCATATATTCCAACACAAAGTATTCAACTACAACAAAATCCGTTGTCTATCCCAGTGTACCAAAACTAGACATGAAATTACACAAAAACAATAAAAGAAAAGAAAAAATAGATTTGCACCTGAGGCCCTCGCAATGTTCCATGCCTTGCTCTTCCTGTGCCCTTCTGTCGGTAGGGCTTCCTACCCGTTCCACTTACTTCACTGATTGTTTTTGTTGAATGTGTTCCCTGAATATGGCAGTAGCAAAAAATGTTAAGCAAGATCAAACTATATTTCTATTAACTTATTTAAGAGTCTGACCACAAACTTCCAACAACAACCGCAAAGACACCCCCACTTGCATTTCGATTATTCATGATAAACGAATCAATATGGCTAATACGCACATACATATGAAGAGATAGCAGACATGAAATCTATATGAGGTGTTTGATGCAGCCATAGAAACAACAACTAAATCAGGAAACCATCTGCTTATACAAAAAGCTTATGATTACCATATTCTTTATGCTATAGTAAAAAATTATTATTCTCACATATGATTACCATATTTTCCCATTTGGCTAGCTGTTTCTAGGTTTAAAAACATCAAACCAGCAATTTGAAAAGAGTGCAAGCTACATTCCAGTAAAAAACGAGGCCATACAACAAACACATAGTTAACATTGAATTAGAATCTACAAATGTCTACCCATTACATGGCAAACAAATTGTAGTAATTGGAAGTTTTCACTAACCTGTTGCCGCTTTGCAAGCTGCCAACGCACTACTCGGTGCACAATATCTTTTCTGATCGGAACATCAAAAACATCACCAGCTAAAACTATTAATCCCTTGTCCTCATCATCAAAATTTGTAACCCGTGTTACAAGATCCTCATATAGACCTTCGATGTCAATAAAAGAACCAAAAGAAAATGCAATAAATGAAAATTTAAAACAAAACAAATAAAACAGTATATACAGATCAAATAAATGATCAATTATATAACGCAGTCACCAATAGCTGGAGTTGTATGGTTTAATTACTAGCTAAAACAGTGTTTCAACCATGTAAGATTGATGATGGTGGACACAGAAAAATTCAAGTCAACTAGCTTATGACAACCAGATAATCAATCAAAATATTAGGGTAGAGAAAATCTAATTACACTAAAGTAAGACAGAACAAAAGCTACATATCCAATACCAGGAGTGCGATCAACAGTAAGTACTTTCTTCTCCGATAACAACTCTGAAGGAAATGAACCATCTTGAGGGGTCAAAATAGAAGTAGAAATTGCTCTAATATAAACTGTAGGCTTTCCAAACTGTTCACAACAAAATGAAACAACCGTGAGGAAACATAGTAGAAGTAGCCATATGATGTAACAACTCATAAAAAAACCCAACTCCTAAGGAGCTAATGCTCCAATCTCCAGTGACGTGGGTTTCATAACAAGTAAGATAAAGTCATAAAGCTCTCACATATTTGTGGCACTCCAACTTGAGAGGGTGAACTGCATCAGCATATAGCTGTGTCACAGGCGTGAAAACACGGCGAGCTAGTCTAAGCATTCTTCTAATTACCAGAAATGTAAAGACAGTTGCAAATGCACTATTCTTTAGTCTCAAATATTTCAACCTCTGAAACATACAAAAAAAAATTTCACAATGAGAAAATAGGTTAATCAAAAATACCCATAGATGCTTGATGCCCTTCTTCCCATGACATTCACAGCAATGCTTCCTTCAAAATTCTAAGTATGCCAGAATATAATCACAAGATAATCCTGATACGGTAACTTATGTGTTTGACCCATTTTCCTATATTAAACCAACTTGAAAAAATAATTTACAGACTGGAAGAAAATGTTTGAGCTACCATATTGACTACAAAAATATAAATATAAACTAAAGAAATACTATATGTATTGTACGACTCGATTATTTGTCATCAGCAATAATTGAATAAGGGGCCTAAAAAAAGATTAACCACCGTATAATGCAGATGAAGCTAGCATAGCAAGAACAATACCTAATTAGTTTCACTTGCAAATATCAAGTTGAATCAAGACCTGATTTTGGAAACTTGGTAGAACACCTTTTATCAAAGCTTCTATGTCCCTCTTTGAAGATAATTAAATGGCCCTTAAAAAAAATCAACAACATTAAGAAATTAAAACAAAAAAATCAACTACCGTTAGAATTCACAGCAGTTTATAAATTCTTAAGAAATCTAATCCACCCTTGCAATATCTGAACAACACAACACCAAATAAGAAAAAACAGCAGAATCCACGGTACAGTCATAACCCAACAGTGATCCCAACATTATCAATACATTCAGCTGCTAGACACAAACAACATAAAATCCAATCAAGACTCAAAACCTTGCAATTCAAAGTTCTTGTTGTCTTATAGCTATTAGATATACAATTTGCAGTCAACGACACATCAAAGTCTTACTTTTCTTAGGTTACAAATAGCAATCATATAGTAACCATTAATAATGAGTCAAAAAAAAAGAAAATTTCAATATGTTAATTACATAAGCTAAGTAAAAAAATAACAAAAACTATGTTGGAAAAAAATGTTAAAAAAAACAAAAAATACACAAATCTACAATTTCGTGAGATTCACAAAACATCAAGCAACAACAAATAGAATAAGAGATAAATAAAAGGGCCAGCAATGCGAGAGGTGGATTCGTTGTTTATATTCCAACCTGTGAAGCTCAATCTCTCTTTCCTTAGCATTGACAGATTCACACCTTGGAGCCATTTCTTGCAAATGGTTTTGGCTTTAGAATGAAACAAAGAGACGAAAGCTAGAACAGGGCCAGGAAAAAAACTAATACTTCGTCCAAAATTGAAGCCAGTGGAAAGAGTTTCCAGACAATAAGTTTAAGCATATAACCAGTTATAATTTCAAATATCTACTAGGAAACATGCAAAAGTTTGTACCACTAATCATTGCATGTGCAAAAACTTGACAAGAATGCATCTTAAATGGGGTGATAGAATGACAATGACAATCAACATCTCAAAGGTAAGCAAGAATCTAAGTCCTTATCTAAGGACTTGTCTGTCTAAAATACTCATGAATGGATCAACAGTCAGTTACAGAAGGTCATTGAAATCCAGCATATCGAGTCTTACCCTAACCTTTAATCACCTCCTACATAAACAAGCACAACACGCAGTGAAATGCTGAAACCGAACTAAGTTTTTTCATCTCTGACCAATTCACACAAATAAGCCCAACAAATCAGCTCTCAATAAACTTGATAAATCATAAGAGCTGAAACCGAGCCATGTACTTCCATCAGTAACCAATCCACACAAATAAAGCTTCAAAAAAAATAATGTGTTGAAAAGGGAATCATAACCAATCAGAATTCAAATAAAAATTCCAATCAGAAATCAGCTTCCCATAGCCTTACTACATCAAGAGATCTATAAAAAAACAAGCCATCTTCTTCCATCATAATAGCTCCCAAGGACAACCATAATTAGTCCTCAATATGCACATTAAAAAATCAAAGATGTCACGAGGCAACAAAATAATCTCATGAAAAAAATAACTGCATCGAGCAAAAAAAAAAAAAAAAAAACAATTCCCCAGCATGATCATCAAATCAAACAAAATAAAACCCCCATCCAACAACCATAACAGATCTCCACAAAAAATTTCGTTGAAAAGCAAGCAGCAATCACCAAAAATGCTAAAAACTGAAACAAAAGCTCAAACAGCTGGGAAGTCTCGTGAAACATATGAAAGCAAGAATGAATAAGTATTCAACAAAAATCAGAAGAAAAAAATTACAAGCATGGTTTGCAATGTCGAAATTGGGGGGAAGATGGGGAGGAATGTACCGGCTAGGGGATGAACCAAACGCAAAATGACCGCCCTACCAATGCCGACGGAGGAAGGGCTACTGAAAGCGTCGATGGCGGAGGGCGGCGTCGTCTCGGTGAGGGGAGAGTCGAATAGGGGTTTTGGTAGGGGTGGCACTCCGAGTTCAAACTTGACTCAGTTTAAACTAACATTTCAAGCAAGCCGAGTTGAATATGAGCCAAATACGAACACGGCGAGCTAAAACAATATTTAATATAAATTTTTACAGCTTAACTAGAAATAAAATTAGCTATAAAAATTTAAATAATTCAAATGTTCAATTTTAATTTAATTATATATCAAATACTTTGTTTATTAATAAAATTATTGTATTATTGTATAAAACTATATTAAAAATATAATAATGATTAAGTTAATTATGATTATTGTTTACTAATAAAATTATACTTATTTTTTATAGTGTATGTAAATAATTATATAAAAAATATATAAACTATTAAGACATATGAGCCAAGGGCGGGATAAATTTCATGTCCAAACTCTAATTCGGGTGAGTCAAATCAATGATGGTCTACATTAATTATAACTTAAAAGAAAAAAAATTAACACCCCCAACCCCACCTTGTATCCATGGCCAAATCTAGTCACCCCAACAAATGAAGTTGTTGCGGCCAGATCTATTTATCAGCCATCATGGTTAGCCGCCCGCCGGTTGTCGGCCTTTTGTTTTGTTTTTTTTTATGTATACTGATTGAGATTGATATTGTAATTTGAGGTAAGAAATTTTCATAACCTTAGGCTTACCTAATCCGGACTCATATTATTATACCTAATATAAATTATTAAATTTCAAGTAGAGTGGAATGGAATAGAATTGTGCTCGTACTCATGCTTACTTGATTCGAGTCAAATTTCGACTCAAACGACATCGAGTAATTGAAATATTAACACCCATACTAGTTGATGTTATTCGTGATCTATTGTCAAATTTTCTTTATAGTATAGTTTACTTTTTTACGTAGACGGTAAAAGACAATCATGGTTATCTTTGTTTTTGTCTACCATATAGTAATGCACTTGTTTCTGCTACTGGTGACCGGCAGTGAGTTTTATTGCATAAATAATAATGTTAAATTGTTTTGATTACTTTGATTAGCTTATCAGGCCTAATATTGGTCTCATCAGATATATTCTTGATTGAGAATGAAGATAAAATTACAGTTGAAAAAGAAACGATTTAGAACATATAAAACTCACACTTTTTTCCCCTGCAAATAATAAACAATTAATTATAATCTTAATCATTCAAACAACAACTAAAGCTTAATTAACCATTTAGTTTCACTCAATGGATTACTCTTTCCTTAAGAAATAAGTTTATCAATCTAAATGGCATAATTTTATAAAACTATTAGGTGATACAACTATTAGAACTCTCAATCCTTTACACCCAAGTCAGGACTTTCAATGTTCAAAAGCTTTTAGCATGACTTTTATGCAGCAAATTGCCTGGTATTTTTTAAAAAAAAATTTTTTTAGTGCTGGGCTGTTTTCAGAAAACACTGTTGGCCTCCTTTTGGTGGTTGTTTACGGTTGCAACATTGACAATCAGTTGCTCTGGACAAATATTGAGGGGGTTAACAAAATTGACAATGTCAATTACATATATAAATTTGGATGATAAATTTATTTTAACAGGTTAGTGGAAATACTTTTTTAAGTATGAATCGTATTCACACAAATTTTATAAGATTTACGATATGGTCTAGAAAGTAATACAAGTCCATTAATCAGATTATTGGATCATTATGGATTCCTAAAACCAAGAGTGGCATTAATCCCTCCACTACAGAACCTGCAGATCTTCCCATATGCTCACTAGTTGCTGCTGCAGGAAACTGCCCTTACGGAGAAAAATGTGTAAACATCCATGGAGATCTCTTTTCAATATGTGGGAAACATTGTTTACATCCGTTTAGACCTGATGATAGAGAAGATCATATCATTCTTTGCCAGTTGAACAAGAAACGTCTTGATGCTCTAAAAAATAGTCAAGAGATAGAATGTAGTGTTCGTTTAGACCGTGTTCTTTCAAAGCCTGCTCCTGCAAAAAGGAAGCTTGGTATTCTGTCAAAATGTGATCACCCATTCTGCATTTCATGCATAAGGAATTGGCGCAGTAATTCTCCAGATTCTGGGATGGATGTCAACAGTGCATTGAGAGCTTGCCCTATATGCCGTAAGCTCTCATATTTTGTTATTCCAAGTGTCATAAGGTATTTTTCCAAGGAAGAAAAGCAGGAGATAGTTGACAGTTACAAAGCAAAGCTTGGGAACGTATATCGTAACTACTTGGAAAATGCAACGATGCTTTTTTGGGATATGGCAACAATATTTCTCCTGTCTAAGTGTTGATAGGTTTATTAATTTTGAGCCAACCACTAAGCACTAGAGCAATGGCATGCCCATGTTTAAGTGCATTTTGATTTTTATATTTTGTGCTATGATTTCAGGAGCTTTATATTTGGATTTTTTTTATTGAAAGATGTTGGTCACAAGATGCTATGTAATAATGATTTTCAATCTACTGCTTTATAGAATTGATTTGACACTTTGAACAGCACTTGGATTTATATAACTGATCGGCATTGTCAATCAATAGTTCTACAAATTTTAATGTGTAGTATGTGTGAATTAATAAGGTTTCCTGCCAAATAATCGCTTATATTAGCCAGTCATAGACTTTTATCATTAGTGTCAACACCTTGTCCCTGCTTGGGCTGGATTTGGAAAGTTTTTACAGCTTATTGCAGTACAAATTGATAATTGAGATGGCATTAAAAGGTCTCCTTCATAATTGAGAAATGTTTACTTAAATTCTGGTTTGTATTAGTTTCTTAAATTTGTTGATTAGTTCATCATGGTGATTACTTTACTCAAATAATGTAATTACTTTATGTAAGACAACCTATACTTTCATCCTTCCTGAGCTGCTTGGGTGGCTTAATTACATAAAATATCAGACCTGATTTCGAACCCTATTTTAATTAACTTTTTTTCCAAAATATTTGTCGTAAAGTGTTTGGTAGAATTCGAAATTTTCTAAGATAGTGATGTGATTCTTGGAACATAATCCTGAATTTGTGTTTAAGCCATTACCCTCTGGAAGAGAAGCTTGTATTAATTAGATGAGATTAGGTATTAAATCAGTATACCAGCTTTTGCATCATTTTTCTATATGATTGGAGAATTGGTGTTTCATTCATCAGTGGAGCTTAAATCTCTGATGATTTGTATCATCTGTCGGTTGAGATTTTTTTACCAACTATTATTTATGATTATTTTTCAAAATTGATTCTTTGAATTTTTTTTTTCTTCTTCTGCATTTCTTATATGGCTCATTGAATAAATTTAAAAGCAAATTAATTTTCAATTACCTCATTATTCTGTTGGCAGTTCCATTGACTGCAGATCCTGTGACTTCGGAAGTAGAACATGCCCGTTTGGCACTGGTTGTTTTTCCAAGGTAAGTTTTTATTTTTTAATGTGTGTAATCCTTTTAAAAAAAAAAACAAGCTGAAATAGACATTGTTCTTGTCTAGTGTTTTCCATAAAACTAATTTGACGAAATTGCTTGGCCATTAAGTTGATCACGGTCAAACTTTACTTTTTTTTCCATCTACTTGCAATCCTCTAATCAAACTGAGTCCGTGACTTGTGGTTCTTGATTGAAATCCCTTGCTGAGGAATTGCTCGTCTGACTGTATGCAGTGTGATATGAAGAGTTGTGAGTGCTAGAGTTAGAGTTTTGAATTAGTTTATGGTAGTTGGGAGGGGCAAAAGAAAGTTGAGTAATTAAACACTATAATGAAATATTTTTTTCCTGCCACAGTCCTTGGAGTTTCCCAGTTATTCATAAGGCCTCTGCTTCCTTGATCTAAGACCCTGGTAAGTGGAATTCTTGTTTGAAATTTTATCAAATATTTATTACCTTTTTTTAGACCCAGAACGAGTAAACCTTGATAGTGAAAATGTCTTGGCTTCTTTCTCACATGATCTGTGGGATACAAAATGTCTAGCTTATTAGTGATGATAACCATCCACTTTGTCGCAATTTTGATCCAACACCCAATGCATTTGGATATTGTGTATTTTACTAACCTGTAAGATACATTGTGACATTTTAGTATTGTAATTTATATGACAACATTCAGATGTGTGTAGAAATGCACTTAAGGTGACTTTTATGGGTAAATTATTTCTTTTTCCTATTTTGGCTCAGTTTTATTTCTTTGTTTCATTATTACTCTCTCGAATGTTGCGTCATGAAGAGCATCCGGCATAAAAAATTGTCACTTTATATTGCGCAAGATTAGTATGTATGTTTAAAATGTGAAATGAATCAGTTCGGTAATTCAAATTCCATGCCTTTGGCACCTGCCGCATCTTAACGGATGAGGTGTGGATGATGGTGTTGATATTGACAATATACATTTATTCGCAGTGTTCCGTTATGGACGTATTTTCCCCTACATCGTTGGAGACTTTATGATGTCATTAGATCTGTTGCGTTTGTTCCCTGAGCGTGGCAATTTTAGAGAGTTCTCAGACATCTTGGAGCAGAAGAAGGAAATGTTGTAATAGCAAGAGATATTAGGATTGTGTGATGCTCTATGTGTTTTTATTATTCAATGTTCCACTGCAATTTTCTTATTGCAATTGCTTACTTTTCTGAGCTTGTCTTGTTTACAGGTTGTCAGATTTCCGAAGTAGACTGCATTTATAAGCTGGTTCAGGACTACATGAATATAAAAGGTGATATAGTACACTTAACTTGATTTTTACTCTTCTATGATCACAGGTCCATAGTGGATGTTATCAGTTATAATGACTTTTTATCAAATGCGGAATAATCAAATTATATTTTCGGAAGAAATTAGCAACAGGAAGCTTGTAATGGGATTCCCCTTCGTCATCTTCATTGATCTCATTGGTTATAACTTTTTTCATGATATAAGCAACAGCAGGTTAGCAAGGGAATTCTGACTTATTGGCACCATGACTAATGACACCCTTTGTTTTTGCTTTTTATGTCATGTGTCGTAGGCTCATAGCTCAGCGTCGATGTACTTCGAATAATACGGCAGTTTGTTTTATGCAGATAAAAGGTTGTTACGCAATGAGGCGATACCGGAAGATCACATGAAGAAAAAACTTAAACCTGGACTGAAATATGTGCTTTTTTGTTCTTTGGTGCATTTTGCCACCGTCTATTTACATAAACTACATGCAACCCGGGACACGGGGCCTTTCGCGAAAATGGTGCTTGTATCGTGCCGTGCCCATCGCTTGCTGAAGGATTATGGTTGAAACAAGATATTGCTGCCTGAATATGGGCTTATTGCGTGATTTTTTGAAGGGAGCCGCACAAATGTGTATGATATATTGATATACCTAAAAAATCATATCTATTTTTAGGAAAAACCGAGTGAAAACTGGTAACTGTTGGGAACATTTTGGCATGGAAAAATAGATGATACATACCGATACGAAAGGAACAAGAACCTCATAGAAATAGTAAATGGCAGCTGATCCTCTAACTTATCATAATTTGGAATTAAATTATGATGGACGACCGCAAGAGGCGATCATGGATTCACTGTCAACGCCAAGAATAGGAGTTCTTTCATTGTTGGAGCTTCTAAAACCGATTGTCAAGCTACGGTCAATCTTTGCTGTCATGGCCATGCAACAACGTAAATTAGTCTCCTCCTCGCCATACTCGCCAACTGACTCAAAATAGAAAACCTACCTTCAATTCTCCTCGAGCTTTGTTTTATATATATATATATATTCTTCCCAACCCCTTCTTCTCCAGGCCGCTAGCTGCACCTACAGGGAGGAGTACCCAGATCGACTCGTCCAATTCCGGTTTAAGGGGATTCTTTCTCGAAGGCTTTCGCCCTTTTCCCGGACCGTCATGGACATGAAGATCTCTTGTGCCCTTCTCATTGCTGCGGCTTATGCAACCGCTGTTCTTGCTGCCGAGGCTCCTGCACCAGCACCCACCAGCAGCGCTACATCGGCTGGTCCGGCCATGGGCTTGGTTGGAGCTTCCATCGTCTCCTTCTTTGCCTTCTATTTGCAGTGAGCATCACGTTAAGATGGGGAGCTAGTTGGGAGAAAGTGATGATCAATTTAGAGTTTTATTCAAAATGAGAGTTGAATTTTTTAATTTTGATCAATAATCGCTCTGTCAATCAATGCGTGCCTACCATATGTAGTATCATACCCATCTTATATGTTATGACTCTTTTTATTTTTCCTCACCACTATATTGTCTAAATGGTTTGACCGGAAATGGATGATTAAGGCTTTTCTTTTCATTACTTGTTCTCTTGGGTGTGTGTGTGTGTATATATATATATATATATACACACACA
>JAVDBV010047803.1:0-34564 GCA_032619315.1 Piper longum
TTACAACTTCTTATTTAATATATTTTCGCGGGTAAGTGTTAACTACTTAATCTATTGTGAGCTTGAATTTTGTTCGAACTTATTAGTTGTTTGGAATAATAATTTTAGTGTCATTAAGAATATACCTATGGATTTCTTGAGTTTCATTAATGTAATGTTGCCGGCTTGTTACTGTAGACAATGATGTCAGCAACATGATTTCCATTTGAGTGAAAAATTAAAAGGAAAGTTTGGAGTATAAGAAGATTTGTGTCTACAATCTAAAAGTTATAGACATGTGGGGTATGAAATTGTAGCTGAAATAAATTTTATTGTTTGCAATATGGATGGAAAAATTTTTAGTTACCGACTTGAGTTTCAAAAAACACATTTTTAAATGAAAAATCGTGTTTGGACTCTTAGTTACCAACACAGTTGTGAATCTCTATAAATAGCTTGATTGTCTTAGTTCAAATCAACCAAGCTATTCAGTTTAATTCTCGCATTCTCTTCCTCAAAAAATCCTTTGAGGTGTTTCTTAATATTAAGGCGTTCATCACTTTTGTGAGAGATTAATTGTATGTGAGGTTGTGATTTGGAGTGTATCTTATAAATACTCTTCCTTTATATAATCTTTCATTATAGTGGATAGTGGATTTGTGCTCCAAATGTTGCCTATGATTTTTCCCTGTCTTTTGGGGTGGTTTTTCACAATATGCCTTCTGTCAGTTTTCTTTTATTTTCTCATTATATTTTGTAGTCCCATCATTATACTCCACCCTTGGGCATTTCTGTTAACAGTTACGAATATGGGTTATCTAACCTTTGCAATAGAGTTATGAGTTTATTAAGTAGAATTTAGCATCATTAATCTTAGTTATATTTTCTTCCCTCTCATCCAAGGTTCACTTTCTACATACCTTTGTACAGGTGCCTTTGATTTTTGTTCTTTTCATACTTTGGATGGCATCAGTTTGTAGGAACAATCGGAATGCTTTTACCATGCAAGGCATTAGAGTTTCTCTTTACTTTAAAGATTGCCTAATTCACATTCATATATTGTAAAAATGAAATTTTGTATTACCTTTTTTCTCCCCTGATATGAATAGTAGATAGACAATCATTCAAGATTGTAATTTTTGTTACAGGTTATATCCGGAGCTGACATGGTTGTAGTTATGGATCAAGGAAATGTGAAGTGGGCTGGTGGTAAAGGTGAATTCTATAGCTGTCCATATCTATTAAATCCATTGACAGATCAATTTCAAAACAGGAGTCAGATGTCAGAAATCACATCCCTTAATAAGTGTGATATTAAGGTGGAAGAAGAAGCATCAAGTACGTCAGACAATGCTCATGGTATTCCTGAAACCGAACAACGGAAAGACGGAAGAGTTGAACTCAAAGTATACAAGTTAGTTAAAAAAATTTCAACTAAGATGACTTTTCTGTTTGTAGTTATGTTTCTGGTACGCCCCCTTCCATATTTATCATGGGTGCACACCAAGTAACAAACATGCTTTTCTTCCATGTAATTTCAGGAGTTATGCTGCATTCTCTGGCTGGAAAATTGTACTGCTAATATTGCTATCAGCAGCCTTGATGCAATCTTCTCGTAATGGAAATGACATGTGGCTGTCTTATTGGGTTGATAGCACATCTAGAAGCAAAACAGCTAAAAATTCAACTCATTTTTATCTGGTACTTGCAGACATTTAGATAATTTTTTATTGAAAAGCCAATTTCTCTATTTCAGTTTGCTAAAAGATGGTGATCAAAATAAGCCTTGTTGAAACCTTTGATTGACCGTTGATGATTATCATTGCAAGTGCTCTCATTATGCAGTTGGAAAAATCTGTTGGGATTATTGTGCAAACCTATATGATTAGTGATCATAAATAGTAAAGAAGGAAAAGAAAATTGAGATGACACGAGACAATTTACGTGGTTCAGCAACTTAGAGCTTAAGGTTTCAATGGAGAGAATGAGAACTTGGATGGATTGATGGATGGATTGAAACTAAACTTCAACATCTTGGTATTTATAGAAATGTGAAGCAACCAATTAGCTTACCAACCAAGGATAGTTCACATTGACAATTAGCATGCGCAAAATTGATTATCCATCTTTGAATGGTTAAGTTGACACTTTAGGGTAAACTATAGTTTACCATGTGCCAATTAAGGGTAGGTGAAGCCACAATGTCAACTTGCATTCATACTTATCTTAATCAAAATTACCGTGATTACCATACCTCCACTTCTAACAAAATCTTCTTTTCTCCTTTCTCATCCACCAGATCCCTCATAGTTAGCATCAGGGTTTATTCTGCTTTTGGAACAATGTTTATGAAGAAATTGTTACAAGAAAATTGCAGCTTCAAATGTTTATGGGCATTTATTATGGTCTGCCTTGTAGGCAATACTCTGCATCTTCTCCATTGCAAATTCTCTTCTAACTCTTGCAAGGGCATTCTCATTTTCATATGGCGGCCTTCGAGCTGCTGTTGAAGTGCATGATAAGTTTCTGAACAAGCTGATTGATGCTCCTACATATTTTTTCCATCAGAACCCGAGTGGAAGAATTCTAAATAGGTGATAATTTTATTTGGGTAGAGAATATAGAAAGCTTTCCATGCTAAATATTTAAAAGCATTTTGTTATGCAGGTTCTCTTCAGATCTATATATGATTGATGATTCTCTTCCTTTTATTCTGAACATTCTTCTAGCTAATTTCTTCAGCCTCCTTGGAATTGCTATATTGCTCTCATATGTACAGGTCTATCGGAAGATTCACTTGGCTCGTTCGTATGCTGTCTATTTATTTTGAAGCATTTTATTTAATCATCAAGTATGTGTAGGTGCTCTTTTTGGTTCTACTGTTGCCATTTGGGTATATATACAAAAAACTGCAGGTATTAAAAGAATTTTTTTCTCCATTGTCATATTAGCATTTCAAATATATCTAGTTTAATCTCTCAGTCTCTTTCTTTATAGTTTTACTACAGTTGCACATCACGTGAGTTACGAAGACTAGATAGTGTTGCTCGTAGTCCTTTATATGCTTCATTCACTGAGACATTAGATGGATCTCCGACTATAAGAGCATTTAATGTGAAGGTACAGTAAATTACTCTGTTCTTGTCAAAGTTCATTGTAGTGAAGAGCTTGCTTCTCAAGAACAACTTTGGTTTTCAATGTTGCTTGGATGATTTTGATGTTTTTCTTTTTCCAAACTACTGGCCTAGTTGAAAACGAGCTTGATCATTTACAGGAATACTTCGAATCCAGATTTAGGGAGCAGCTCACTTTATATCAACATACTTCATATTCTGAGATGATGGCTAGTCTATGGCTTTCCTTGCGTCTGCAAGTATGCTATTTATTCTCTCTATACTTTGTGTTTTGCTTCGTTTAAAAGTTGTGTAACTTTTGAGTCATCTCTCCTGCTTTATCTGGAGTTATTTCACTGGGCATGCATTCATAAATAAAGCTGAATTTATTTAATTAGAAGTCTTAATTTCAAGATCCTTCATCAATGATTGTGAATGACTGCGTTTTTCAATCTTTTTGGTCTCGGCTTGATTAAGTTTCATGCAATTAAGCTGAGTTTCAGTATTTAAAGAAAGAATTGTCCCGTATGTAAATTTTCTGTGAGAATTAAAGATAGTGTGAAATTCCACAAATGTTTATGCATTGCCAGTCCCAAACCTGAAAGGAGGAGGTTTGGCGTCAAAAAGGCGCCCAGCCATCAAAAACACTGCCATGGATATTCTCCTTGATCCTAGTTTAGGGTCCATGTACCCTAAAAATCTTTTTTTGTGTATGGCGGAAGAAGAAGAAGAAGAAGAAGAAGAAGAAGAAGAAGAATTAAAGATATTGTGAGAGTGGGATCTTTTGTGGAGAGAAGACTATTATGAGCATTTCTGAATGAAAATTAAAAATACCTACATGTTATAGTCTGACCTAGGAAAGCTGATATTTCCGTTAATGAAAAGGCTAAATTGTCTCATTGAGGGGGTCAATATGGCTTCTATTTAATTTAAGATAATTACTTGAATGCCATATAATAAAGTAGGCTAATATAATCAGGTAAGAGATTTGTCTTTTACTATCAAGAGCGATCATGTAGATTTTTGTGATTCAAATTTATGTTGTTTTTATATTCAGCCTTTTTCATTTCTGACATGTAAATCAGTTGCTGGCAGCATTTGTCATCTCATTCATCGCCATCATAGCTGTAACAGGACATCTTGGAAAGTTCCCCATCAGTTTAGGAACACCTGGACTGGTAAATACTGAAACAATCAAGTTCTTCCAAACGTTAACATTTGTTATGATGAGAACTGATGGGAGTAACTTACATCGGTCCAGGTAGGGCTTGCTCTTTCATATGCAACGCCCATTGTTACCTTACTAAGCAATTTTCTCACAAGTTTTACAGAGACAGAAAAGGAAATGGTTTCAGTGGAGCGTGTTCTTCAGGTAACCACTTAACATTGTCTCCTTATTTTATGGCCCGGTCTTTGACAAGGTGTCCTTTTAGTGCATGGAAATCCCACAAGAAGACCTCCAGGGAAATTCTTTGTCTCCAGGTTTGCCACTTGAGGGAAGCATAGAGTTCAAGAATGTTACACTTAGATACACACCAATGTCACCAGCAGCTCTTCAGAATGTTTCTTTTCATGTTCCAGCTGGTTCGCAGGTCAGAGAAAATGTGAATCTTGCTGGAAAATTGGGCATTTATCAGTTCTATGTTTTTTTTTGTTCCAATAATTGACTAGAATCCGCAAAATGCCTCATCTAGTTGATTAAGTGTTCATCCTTGAGATTATTTTCATGTCAAATGAATCTTACATGACGACAGCAATTAAGGCCAGTGTTAGCCATGTTAAAAGGTACGAAGCTGAAGTTTGTCTTTTGTAAAAGTAGTAAGTTGATAATGATCTTTTATTTAAAATGAAAAATCTACAATACAAAGACTAATTATTTGGAAGGTGCATCATGGGAAGATGGCCTTACTTTGTTAAGTTCTAAAACTTACTTTTTATCTATTCTGCATAATTAATTGATATTTTAGTCAATCCCAATTATACTTGGAGTTTTGGCTCCCTGTTACCTTCTTTCATACTTTTGAATGTAGTTTTTCATAACTTTTTCTTTCCACCTTTTGATGAGTGTATTTTGGCCCTTTGGGGTTTATTGAAATTGCTAACTTCATTTTTTTAAAAATTGGGAACCATCTACTTAATAATTGTTGTCAGATCCACTTCATGTTGGAAGGTTCATCACATGAGACCTCTTTATCAAACTGTGTTATGTGCATTTTTTTTTGTTTTGAAGTTGGTTCTGACATGAGCTCAATGCACAGTTATATAGGTTGTGTTGAATGATTTGTGTAAAGTATTGTTAATTTATTTGATGGCCAAACCATTGTTCATTAATTTTTCAATTGAACCTCCAAGGTGAATTCCCTTTCATTCTGTCTTACACCTGTGTAACAGATAGAATCAGCAGTTGAGGATGTTTCCAGTCTCATTATTAAATTATGGGAAAATTTGATAGTAGAAGTGACCATCATTTTAGGAATATGTTGAGGACCGAAATTAAGTGGCAACACTTAATTGTACATTTTTTCCTCTCTTTGTTTTACTCCAACATTGTCTATGTAATGAAATTAAAACAGGTTGGAATAATTGGAAGGACAGGAGCAGGAAAATCAAGCTTATTCAACGCTCTTTTCCGCATAAGTCCAATATGTGGGGGTTGCATCCTGGTTGCTGGCTTAGATGTGCAAAACATTGCAGTGAGAGAACTGCGATCAAGGCTTTCTATAGTTCCGCAAAGCCCTTTCCTCTTTGATGGTCGATTAAGGTATGGCCAGCCAGTTAAGGATGGTCTTTACCATATCTCTTCTTGTTCTATTCTTTTCTGAACATTGTAATAGTTTATAGTTCAAAATATATGCAGAGATAACTTAGATCCATTTGAAGCAACATGCGATTCAAGACTTTGGGAGATTCTTGAGAAATGCAGTGTTAAGGAGGCAGTGGAAGCAGCCGGGGGTCTGGATATTCATGTCAAAGAATCTGGAGCATCATTTTCTGTGGGCCAGCGACAATTGTTATGCCTTGCTCGAGCCCTGCTCAAGTCCTCTAAGGTAGAGAAGTGAACATACTTTTCTTGTATTTTATTGTTTTGGCAACTCCAAATAGATGTAAGGTATTTTCTTTGTAGGATGTCATAAATAATGACCAGGTTACCATAGCATATATATTAGACATGGAGATGGAACAGACATTTATGAATTATTTTAATAAATCTTAATTATAATTATCTTAGTTCCAAGGCTGATCAAGTGGATACGATCCATAATCAAATGAACCTAGTATTTATAATTGGCTATGCCCTTGGTATAATGATGTTAACAACTTTTAGCAATCCTAGAATTAAGCAATTAGAGGTCAGCTAAGTATGCTCTGGCTAATTTCATCTATTTCTTGTGAAGCTCCAGAGAAATCAAAATCATGCAGAAAAAAAATTGCTTTAACTCCTTTTTCTTGTAACCTTGTAACTGTGCTTCTGTCTGTTTTTTGTGGTGCTCAGCTAACATGAAAATCAATAGTTAAACTTGTAAATTATTTGCAGATTCTCTGCCTGGACGAATGTACTGCCAATGTTGACAATCTGACAGCATCTACATTACGGCATACGATTTCTAAAGAATGCAGTGGCATGACGGTACTAGCAATAGCTCATCGCATTTCAACCGTGTCAGAAATGGACAATATTTTGATATTTGATCATGGATCGCTGGTAAGAATTAACTTCAACCATAAACTTTTGGAAAGAATGTATCAATTCATTTAGTTGATCATTTGATCATCTATTTTTGTACCAGTTTTTAGGTGTGATTCTCTCTGGTACATATATGACTAGTAGAGGCCATGGCATCTTAGTTTTAAGTTCTTTTTCTCTGCCTTTACATAAAAAAAAAATCCATTAATCACAAATTAGCTATTGAGCGTTCATCAAAATTTATAGGGCTCTCACCTTGTGTCACCTGGTTCCCATCTCTCTGATATTTTGATCAAAAGAAAATTTTATAAAATCTAAAAAATGTTCTTTGTGCTGAGACTAAAGCAAGTGTTTGTTACTCCCAGGTAGAGAGTGGAAATCCTCAAAATCTTCTTAGAGATAAGCAGTCAAGATTCTCCACATTCGCTAATGCTTCCACAATGAAATGGTCCTAGGTTCTTTTTTCGTTTTCCCTATTTATATCACTGCAATGATTTAGTTTGTCCTTGGTCTGAGGGATAATTTTTTTTCCGTTTCTTACAAGGTGTGTTTTCTACACTTACCTATGTTCAATCCACTTGTATTTGTTTATTTTCTCAGACGGTAAAATGAATTGACTAGTATGTCTATAATGTCTTATGTACTCGTTTAACAATTACTTTATGTACATAGAAGACAATGTAGGCTTCTGCATCTGGTCAATTCTATTCCAAACCAAATTGAACTTTCAGACTGAAATATTCATTGCCGTGGTTCCCTTCCCATTTTAACTCTTCACCCAACACACATAATGTACCTCAGCTAGATGTATGGAAGTACGGAAAAGAAAAGAATATGAATGCTATAATCTTCCAGTTTTCTAAAAGTTTAACCGTGAGAATAATGGAGAAAGAAAACTATATACTAACATAGAATGCTTAGGTAAAAAAAATACTAACATGGAATTCTAGTCAAGACCCAAGTGCAAACAAGGTTGAAAAAATGTCCTAGGCCTGGACGAAGAAGTGGTAAATCAAACCTCAAAGAAGAAAGTAACTGCATACGTCTTCCTGAAAGCCTCTGCAAAACAAATAAGTAATAATATAAGTGGGCACCCATGGAGTCAAGTGAGACGCCCAATCAGTGGCAGATCTTGAGGCAAGTGTAACATTAATAATTTTTAGTTGTCTAACCTTTATGTCTGAATTTTAAAGTCATTAGCAATGATGAAAAGGTGGAACGGTGTAAAAATCCTTTTGCATTCATGGGGGTGTTTTTCAGTTTGTGAGGCCTATGAAAGGACTATTCACTGATGATTACAGGCCTTTTGCTTGTGTATTGTGTTTGTGCTTGAGAGCTAATTTAAATTGAGGTCCTTGATATTTAAAACCCATCCCGGTTTACTTTTAACTATTTGTGCTTGAAAAATGTGTGTTTGTTTGCATTAGATGCTTGTTTAGCTTTAGTTCATGGTGGAAGTGGAGCTGCCCAGATGGCTGTGTTTGTGAGTTATCTTCCTTAGTCACATTTGCATCTCCTTTTACTTCTATTTTGCCTCTTCTTTAAAGCCTCAATCTTTCTTCCCCTGAAACAGGGACTCCTAAATGAGTTCATGTTTCAGATCCTACCAAAAAATTCAAATCTTCCTTTTTAAGAAAAGAATTGAAATTTTAATCTACTATCAAAACTGTCTGACTAAAATCACATAAAACCTGAGAAGCTAAGAAATTGGAACTGGCTAAAGAATGAAGAAAAAGTAGAGATATCTAATTGAAAGTAGTGCATTTTCCTCTGATATAATTCTACCAAAACTACTTGTCTCATCATTCACAGATTTACAAGATCGGAGCTCTGTCTGCTCAAACAATCTCTCTTGGAGTTCTTGTTCTTCCCTCGGTTTTGAAATTGTTCTTTTCTTTGTATGTATTTCCCGTTGGGGAGTTTCAATGAAAATTTACCTTATCAGAAAAAAAAGATAGGAATTAAGTAAGAAACCCAGATACATGTAGCTACATTGTTGATCCTAATTCCCATTTTTCTCTTGTTTACCCGTTGTTGTCAAGTTCCTCCATCATATTCGTTTTCTCTTTTCTTCACAAACATAACGAAGAGCTCCATCCTTCTTTTGCATACATCAAGGATTCAGGAAGAAACCTCGAGTGAGCAACAGTCCTAGATTAAAACCAATAAATGTCCACTAGTTGAAAGGCAAAGATATCTATGTTAGAATTTTTTTTGCACTGAGAAATTAAAATTGCTTATTGGAAAGATGATACTAATGCATAATTCAATTTGTTCTCAAGCCTTTTGGAGCCTTCATTAGGTAGGAAACCAGGACTTTGTTCTTTGAAATATTTATGATTAAATGGTAGGTCAATGCTCATGTTATAATATAGGAGAAAATTCCTCATACCCGCCATTTATGATTAAATGGTAGGTTAATGATGGCAATAATATCAATGGGGTCTCAAATTATTATGAAAAAAATTACTGGCTGAGCATATTAGCACTTCGATGAAAGTGAAAATTGCCTATTGTTAATGCAAGCTCAACTTCACACATATGGGTCTGATCCATTTTACGCTAATACACATTCACCATGACATCACTTGTACCAATCACACATTATTTTAATTATATTAAGGAATCAAGTTCAAAGTTTGAGCAAAAATTTAACGGGTCATAGGCAGAAATTGAAAGGAAGCTAGTTGTTGCGTTGCACAATACAGATCATCATAAAAGCATAACAAATGTGATCGAGAAAAAACAAGACAAACGAATAAAAGCTATGAATAGAAGAAGCTAGTAGCACCACAGAGTTAGGATCCGTTGTGCACGTTGGATTGGTGTAGGGAGCTCCATTTCCAAACCAGAACATGAGCAACAACCTTCAAGGAGACGGTTTTCTTCTCCACCATTGTCACCCCATATTCTTCCACTCTTGAGTTACTTGCTGGGCTGCTTCTTGTTGTATTATATACAACCGTATATGCAGCTTTCTAGTCATGACAATGGACACCAGCGACAAGATGTCATAAATGGTTGCAAGCTTTGTGAGCTGTTTATTGCCATGGAGAGGTTGCAGAGGAGGATCTCTGCCTTTGCAGACATAGGAAGACGACTTATCAGAGATGATGGTATGCGTACTTTTGGCTAGGAGATATGAAAGAGGTAAGCTATGTGGAAGGCTCAAAGCAACCTGCATTGATTATGTCATAAGATGGATGATGGGGCATGAGCTCTCTCCATAATACAACAGGTTAGGACCTTTGGAATGGAGTCTCGTTACTCCCGCCCACCAATCTTGGCGTTTGGAAGCTGGTTGATTTGATCTGACCCGTATACCCGGCTTCTTGTACTGGCCGGTCTGATTCAGTATGCGGCATTATTGAGGTCAAACCCGATCCGGTTCAACATCCGATACCATCATGCATGCCATGTATCCGGTCTTTTAATCATGTTTTAATTAAAATTGTAGTATTTTGTAAATGCCGCGGTATTTTTACCTGATTTTTTTATATAACCGATTTAATTGGAGTGTTGCAATCAAATCTTATCGGTCTTCTTTTTTGAATTCAAACTGCATTAAAATCAAAATTAAAAAATTAGTTGAGTTAATTCTTGTATTACTTTTGTGTTAATTATATGAGAAACATACATATAAAAGTAAGAAAGATATTATGTTTGCAATCCATAGTACTCATGAGCGACTCGCCTTCATTCACGCATTATCTTATTTGACTCCTGTTGCCGGTGCTTATAAGCTGCCGCAACCCTTCATCTTTCCAGCCATCATTCACTGTCTCTTGCTGCCGGTTCTGATCAACTCTCGTCATTGCCAGCTATCGTTTGGACGTGGCCGATCTCTGTTGGTTGCGGCAAAAAGTTCCGGCGATACCTACCCCTCCCACTGCCATTCGACCCCCTTTTTGCCAACCACTGCCGGCCACTACCCTGGTGAGATCGAGGGGGCAACGGAGGCTTCTTACACACACTTGGGCTGCATTGCTTGTTGTACTTTCGGTATCGTGTGATGTACTACATCATTTCTTATTATGGAATTTATTTTAATTTTGATATCATGTACCGATTAGGGGTGTAAATGAGCCAATCCTACTCGCGAGTTTTTTGCGCTCAGCTCGGCTCAGCTCAACTCGCGTTTGTTAATTTTGTGCTCGAAAAAATATGCGGCTCGAAATGGATAAGCTCGTTGAACAACGAACAGAATTTGAGCGAATGAGTATTCGGTTCCGCTCGACTCGAAACTCGAACTCGATGTATTCAAATTTGAAAAAATATTTGGCTCGGCTCGGCTCGGCTCGTCTATATTAAAATTCGGCTCATTTATATTAAAGCTTTGCTCGGCTCATTTTATATTAAGTCAAACTCAAGCACACCCCTACTCAACTCGGCTCATTTACACCCTAGTACTGACGTATGATATTAGACTAGTGTATTATTTTGGATTTACATGACATATAATATTATATGGATTATCATATTATTATACTATTTATTTATTATCTTTATTATTATACTCCTTCTTATATTTCTACTAAATACTTAAAAGAATGTTGGGCACATAAAATTTAAAATGATTAGGTATCTATTTTGATGCCTAACTCTTTTCCTGTATCCGGACTTAAAATTGAGAATGCACAAACATTAACAGAGTAAAAGGCACACAAGTGACCTCGCCAAAGGTGACTTGTGTGCTCCATCAAATATGATAATCGTATTCGTATTAAAAACATACAATAAATTACAATATGAACATTAAAAATTACAACAAAGAAATATTAAATGGCTCGCTTGCTACAAAGCAACAATTACATTTTATGGGTTTGAACCTTTTAGTAGTAAAAATATCATGCCCACATTTGGATTGGCAACAAGCTTCTCTGACATAATACGGCAAAACGTTTTCTGAGTTTGAACCTTATAATAGTGGCAATAGATGCCCGAATTTTGATTGGTAACAAGCTATCTTTATGAAATGCTACTGCAAAAAGTTTTATGGGTTTGAAACTTTAGCACAGTAGTAATATCATGGCCAAGTTTGGATTGGCAAGAAGCTGCCTATATAACATGATAATATTGCAAAAAATTTACGGGTTTGAACCTTATAGTTATGGTATTGGCAACATATGCTCACATTTGGATCGGCAACAAGATATTTTTGTGATATACCATACAAAAGGATTTATGAGGTTGAACCTTATAGCAGTGGCTATATCTGCCCAAATTTGGATTGGCAACAAGCTATCTTTGTCCCCTACTGACTGCATTGAAGCTGCAGAATCAGACTCAATGCCACGAGTTACAGCAAACTTCCCCTTCTCAGCACCGGCCTTCTTGTACTCCTTCACCTTTCTGGAGATGGACACACGGAGGGGAGGCACGGGTGCCTGGGCACATTCTTGGCCGGCCTCCCTAGCCACTCAAGCATTTGTTGGTACCTATCAAAACACATATATGGCATTAAAAGATCATTGATAGAGTAACAACGATATTATTTGCAACAACAAAGAAATGATCTTGCATGCATGTTGTATCCACCTTCAGACAGGTTCAAACTTGGGGGAGTGAATGTTTCAGATAGCATAGGGCCAGCACCAGCGGCATTGACGTTGGGATAGATGTAGCTCACTCTGTCCCTGGCCGTCGTCATGAACAAGAATGCTGCGTGCTCCAGACCTGCTAGCTTTGCTGACAGGATCATGTCATAGTACCTCCCCTACCACAAAATTCCCATCATCTTCCAATTCTTGAGACCAAGATCATAATGTTCATTTCTGAAACATAATTATTTAACTTCGTGAGTATTTTCTTCTTATTCCACTTCATATATATCAAAAGGAGTGGGGACATAAATCCTAATAAAAATAAATCTTACAAACTGTTTTCCCCATAAAAATAAATCATAGTTCCTAACTCAAACTCAGACATACATTTCATAAACATTTGAAATTTCTATCTTGATAGTACCTCCCTTGTCACAAAACAGCAGATCAAAATTCATCCACTCTTTATCCATCTTTTCCATTACATCTTTTCTCCTCTCTTCCTCCTCATCTCCACTCGTCCCCCTCCTTTTATTTACTGTTGTTACTATGATTTTTAAAAGGTTTTTAATGCTGAAGGGAAGTTTGTAATAAATCACTAACATTGCAGACTAATTTAGAGTAGTTGTCACAGTAAAATACTAGGATTTTCCCATGAATTGTGCTTTTCAACTTAAAAAGACTGGTTTTGGCATATCGATTAAGGGTTAAACCATTGATACCTATCAAATTGGACGCTGAAACTAGGATCGAAATCCTAATTAATGCTAATCCACTCTTTGAGGGGTTGGATCCTCTTAAGAATCAAGGGAGGGAAATTATAGATTTAATCTACAGTGAAATTACTTTATTAGCTTAAATCATTCACAGTTTCACTAACTCCTTCCAAATACAGATTTGCATATCGACTCAACTAGTTTCAACCTTTCAAGGGCATTATCATGACTTTGATGATTTATATATAAATTAATGGGTAATTTTTATTCATTTAATTATTTTTAAATTAATTTTTTTAATTAAGAGAAGTTCGTAACACTTATTACAAATTATTTTTGAGCTTCAAAAGACTTAATAATGGCGTCAAATTAAGGAAGGCATCGAGTTGATGGACCATTGAGTTTGGAAGAGATTTAAAATGTTTCTAAGGGGGTGGGATAATTCATGTCCAATTTTGTATCTGTTCAACTTGGATACACTTGAAATTCAATATTTTATATATAAAGAGTAAGATTATTAATTACATTTAATTTAATCTTTATATATATATATATTTAATTAAATTATAAAATATCATTACATGTAACACTTTTAAATAATGGTATGTGTGATTATATCATCTTTTATGTATAATTATGTTAAAGTCAATATATTTTAAATACAAATTAAATTATTGTATGAGTAATACGAAAGAAAAATATATTAAATACAATTCACGTTAGCTCAAAGTCGAAATAATTCAAATACTTATAAACTCAATTCAAACTTAAAATCAATTAAACCACTAAGTAAAACTTAACTCTACCGGTCCAATCAATAGCCCTAAATTAAACCATGGTAGCTACCTCATTTGCAAATATGGCTTGCATGACCTTTATTTTTAAGTTAAATAAATGTTTTAGATTTTTTTTGTAGTTTAAATAAGTTCTCAGACACCAATTTAATGAAAATTAAATTAAGCTTTAGCAAAGGAAATGGGCATTCTTCTTTACTCGGCTTTAAACTAGGCATATTTTGGTTCCATAAAATTAATATTTATTTCAAATTCGAGTTTTGTATTTAACTTATCTACTATTTTGGTTTTAAGTAACTTTTTAAAATCATTATTTTTGCTCATAGCTTGGAAATGTATACAAAAATAACTACTAGCAAAATTAGTATAGATTTGTCCAACTTGAAACTGGTTGAATTAAACCAGTTTCAAATTAAGTAGTGTGCAGACTAGGGCTTGGGTGGAGAGGACTAAAGCTATATTTTTAAAAAAAGATTAATATCATAAAAAATATTAATATTATTATTTGAAGGGCGGGAAACTATCAACTCTTATTAATAAAAGAGGAATTTAATAATAGGTTTATGATTAAAAATGAGATATTTAAATAATTAAAATATAAGAAAAATAAAAAATAAAAAATAAATTATTATAATTTATCTCTTTACTTGAATCTACTTTTAAATGCATCAGAATTTATATTTAAGAGATTAAATTATTATAATTTATTATTAAATAAAAATATATCGATAAAATTAAAATTTATTATAGTATAAGTTGAATTTAGCTCTATATAAGTTTTAAAAATTAAAGAGTGGAAGTGATATTTTAGGTAAAATATGTTAACAGACCTTGAAAGAGCCGTTAAAGGTATTGAGTTTGACTTTTCTAACAAATCTGAACCCGAACTCCTTCAGTGTTCCAACAATGGCATTGTCTGGCCACGGCCGACCGAATTGTCTCTTCCCCGTCGTCCCCTTCCTTCTCTGGTTCATCGCCGTCGCCAGCGCCGGAGCTCCGACCGTCGACGCCGCCGGCGCCTGCAAAGCATGGGTGGTGCAGTCGATCCCGACAGACATGCCCGACCTGCGTCGTGTCCCCGGTGTGATATCAACCGGTATGTGTTTGGATTGGATGTCAGTCACCTCGTTTTATTGAAAATGGTCGGTTTGATTCTTAGAACTGGTGTTGAGTGTGTTGGTAATGGCAGCGGATGCGTTAGGGTGGATGGCCGGCAACTCGACGGAGAAGTTGGAGGTCATAGCTCAGTATTGGCAGCTTGTGGCGCAGCCCGGTGATCCTCGCTCTGGGGACTTTGGTTACTCGGAGGCGGATATGAGAAGGTTTGGTGCTGGTGAAGGGTTGCGGGTTTATAAGGCCTTGGAGGAAGCTGCGGATCGACATGTTCATATCAGGTGCTCGGTTTTTATGCTTTTTTTTGTGATTCTCATCTGTTTCCAAGGTTCATTGTTGTTTATCAAGTGACAGAAAAAAAAAATACTCTGTTACTGTCATTTATTGTAAAGTTCTTTGTTTGGCTACAGTTCTATTGGCTTCCAACTATACCATGATTCTAGGCAGTTTCCAGATCACTGTTTTTCATCAACTTATATATATTTTGTTACTGATTTTTGTTGCAAGTTTTCTCATTTAGTGATGGTTTCATCGGTTACCAATTATACAATCATTCTAGTCGGTTTCCAGTTCACTGTTGTTTATCAACTTAGTGAAGGAAATGAATGAATAAATAAATAAATAAATAAGTTGCTTTGTTGCTGTATTTGTCGTACATTCAGTCATTTGGTTACAGTTTCATTGGCTATGAATTATACTATGATTCTAGTCAGTTTCCATTTTACGGTTTTTTCTTAACTTAGAGCAAAAGGAAAAAAAAAATCACAAAGCTTTCTTGCTGTCATTCGTTGCAAGTTTACTCATTTAGCTACAATTTCATTGGCTAACAATTATAAGATGATTCTAGTCAATTTCCAGTTCACTATTGTTTATCAACTTAGCGCGAAAATAAATCAATAAATAAATACATTGCTTTGTTACTGTATTTTTTATAAATTTAGACATTGGGTACAATTTCATTGGCTGAAAATTAAGCTATGATTCTAGTCAGTTTCCACTTTTCAGTTGTTTTTCAACTTAGAGCAAAAAAAAAAAAAGAACAATGCTTTCTTGCTGTCATTTGTTGCAAGTTTACTCATTTAGCTACAATTTCATTGGCTAATAATTATAAGATGAGTTGAGTCTATTTCCAGTTCACGGTTGTTTGTTAACATAGTAAAAAAATAAAGAACATTTATTTGGTGCTGTCATTGTTGAAAGTTTGCTCATTTAGCTACAATGTCATCGGCTACCAATTATACTATGAATCTAGTCAATTTTACATTTCAGTGTTGTTTTTAACCGTGAGTAAAAAAAACGTTTTTTGTTTTTGTCATTTGTTCAAGTTTGCTCATTAAGGTGTAATTTCATTAGCCACTGATTATACAATGATTGACTGTTAGCTGTTCTCATTATTATTCCCAATCATACAATTTTATGGCTATTCATTTTCATTTTTTCTAGTGATCGTTAATCTTCAGTACCGTATCAACTTGTTCAAATATCCATTGTTTTTTTTGGCCTCTTGACCATCTCTTTATTGGTTTGATAATTTGACACAATTGTGCACATTGTTGCGATGCTACCCATCAAGATGAAGCGATATTACATATATCCCAGTATTACTGTGCTTTGAATTAGTTTTTTTTACTAAATATTCTGGAATATTCTCTTTGAAGCAAAACAGATAACTTATTCCACATGTTCCTACAACACTTATAAGTGTACAATTTCTTACTAATAACATCATTCGATTGATAACACAGAATTCTGCAACACTCTGGTGTATTTCCTGACTATGATAAGGAGTCGGCAGATCTTGCTTCTGGAAGGCCGAATGTAGAGAATGTAACTTTGATGATGGGAGATTGGTGGGGGTCAGGCATTGTTCATGCAAAAGTGTGGATATCAGATAGAAAAGATGTTTACATTGGTTCGGCTAACAATGACTGGAAGTCACTTACGCAGGTTGGTAGGCTTTTTGTATAGAACCATATTATTGATTGCCGGTTTCAATGTATATTTTTGTTTGCCAGGAACTATTTCTGCCAGTTTGTCGCAGATTGAAACTAGCAACTGTTGACTTGGAATACTAATGACAGTATCTTGCTGTTAGGGGATTTGATTTACAAGGTACTTTCTAATGGTTTTCCAGGTTAAAGAGGTTGGAATTTATCTTGTGAATTGCTCAAGTATAGCAAAGAAAACTGGAGCTTACTTTGACAACCTATGGAAACTTTCTTCTCTCAATGCATCCGCCCATACAAAAACAGTCTGGGACAAACAGTGGCAGGTGCGGCGGAAATTGCCATGTTGGTCGCACTTTATTCCCTTTAGTCAGAGATGCAGGTGCATTTCTTTCCTGGTTGGCTGTTTCTGTTTCAAAATCTAGTGTCTGGAAGCTGTGCTTGACGTAGATGGCCCATTAAGGTGATCTAAATTGTGAGGCGTATAGTAGCTGTAATATGGATTGCATATTGTACTCAATGTATACTTTCTGAACATAGTTTTTTTTTCTCACTTTAACGTTTCACCTTTAAAACGAAAGAAGATTTTCTTACCATTAATGTTAATCGTTAGTATTTGAAGTGAAAACTTCACTGGAAGATGATTAAACTCATTTCTCAATCAATAATTATCTTATGGTTCCTGATTAAAGATACAGGAAACTATTTCTTGACATTAGTATTGCGCTTTAGGCTTCATCCACCACCTTTAGAAAGCTGTGAAAGGAAGGGCATCCAGAATAAAAACGTGCCATTTTGTTGTATACATGTTTCTTTGGTGATTGATTAAATATGAAGAAACAAATCAGTATCACAAAATCTATGCTGCCTCTCCCATCTAGTTGGGTGAGGTAGATGAAGATATTATGTGTTGGAAATGTCACTTTTATAGGAGAAAGTGAACTTGTGACAGCTCAAAGACAATTTAACCAAGTAACTGATTTTCTCTACAGATCACCACTTCCTTGCTATATTGATGTGCCACACGTCTTAGGCTATCCAATTGTATCTGATGCATATATGTTCCACGTGGGAATTGAAACTCCTGGTTGCAATGGTTCTTCTGTTCGACGTGCAAGCTATCTGTCATTCTCTCCTCCAGAGGTGAATCTTCTGCACTTCCCCTTTTCATTTAGATAGCACGATATGCTATATTTTAGTCAATTTTTTTACACAAATCGTAAGTTTTGTAAAACTCATTTGAAGTTAGCTAATGAAGTGTACAACTATTAAGGTATAGTTGTATTTATGCTTAATACTTCTTAATTTGTGGTCTCTTCAGTGTGTAGTTTTTATCTGTACACCTCTCTGTAAATCAGCAAGTTTATGATTTTCGCTTTTGATCAGATTATTGACGTGGTTCTTTAAAAATAAGTTGCACACTATTTTCAGTAGAAATCTTTTGCAAAGTTCAGAAAGTTCAATGGAAATGATAGGAGACGTTCCTTGTAAAATTAACAGTTATCTGGATATAATTTTTGAAAAATTTAGTTACCTGCTGTTGCACTGTCAAACATGAGCCAGCTCTTACGATGATGAAAGCTGACAATCCAGTGGTTGATGCCGGAACGGTTGTTTTACGAGTTAGTGTGACCTCATTTCGCATTCTATTTTTGTCTTTTTACCTCATTATTCTTCACTCTTTGCGCCACATGAAGTGCACATAATGAGATCATTAACGCTAGTTGCAAGACATTTGGCTCATGTCTGAACTTCTATTTTCTCATGCAAGTAATTCTGTTCATGTTTTATTTTCTTATTGCTATTCATTTAAGCTAGAAGCAAGTTCGTATTAGGGACTTGCAGTTCCATAAGTATAACTGTAAGAATAACTCTATTCATACAGTTATCATTCGGAAGGTTCCAAGCAGATGAACAGGGATGGGTTGACACAATCAAATCTGTTAAATTTGGTGGTTCTGTGAGAATAAGCACAATGGATTGGCTTGGTCAATCTCAATTTTTGAAGCAAACAGTCTACTGGCAAACCCTGTCGTCTGCTATAACAGAGGTAACATTTTGCTGTTAACTACTTTATTAAAGAAACCTAGATTTCTAATTCCTAAGCCTTTAAATTTGTTAATATGATGGATTTGTTACTGCAGATTATGTTACAACTAGCACCATATTTTGAGTTATCTCTGCTTTTGGATGCTGACACCCTGATTAATATATAGGTCGTCTTCTCCAAGCATGCCACGGTGAAACTGTTGGTGGCATATTGGGCTCACTTCATCACCAACACTGATGAATACTTGAAACACCTTCTCTACTCAAACATCCTGTGTACGTCTTCCAAATACAACAGATGTGCAGGTAAAGTTGAGATCAAATACTACTTAGTGCCAGGCTACAATTTGACTGGGGCTGCTGTAAGCAAAAGTGGGAGTACTGGAAACATCTATCCTGGGTATTCCCGCGTCAATCATGGGAAGTATGCAGTAAGTGATGTTCGCGCCCACATTGGAACGAGCAACCTCATATGGGATTACTTCTATACAACTGCAGGTGTGAGTTTTGGAACATACAATCCCAACATTGTTGAGCAGCTTCAACAGGTATTCGATGCAGACTGGAGTTCACCTTATGCTGTCCCAGTAGAGCCATTGGAGCTAGATCTTAGCCCAGAAGTTTCATTACTGTAATTGTTTGATTCACAAAATCATGTGGCATTTCCAATTAATAAAACCAACTTTTTTGTGTATGTTTAATTTTTTTCTTAGATTTTAATTGAAAGCTTTGTCCTGTGGCCTGGTATATGTTCATTTCTGGCACCGCGGCCAGCCAGGCAGTGGCTAGATCTATTGGCCGCCGCCCCCAACTGTGCCCATATTTTTAAAGTGAAGCCTAAAGAAGCCTGGAAAACTATGCTCCCAATGACAAGGAATCAAAAGATGATCTTCGCAGAAGTTAAAACCCCAATCTTTCATTCATGTCTGTTTTTACTGCTATATGATTAATAGACAATCAACAACTTGTACATCATGATCTACTACCATGCATCAAGGAATACCAAAAGGTTGATCTTCATAGAAGCGTAAAATCACAACTGATATAAAAATTTAATTCAACAAGCATACGAACCAATCAAGTTTAAAGAAAGAAAGAGAGATTGGTGATCTTTATAATTTTCAGTTCTCTAATTACTATTCCCAGGTTCTATGTCCTTCAACAACCCAACAATTTGATGCATATCTGGCCTTTTGGAAGGCAAATCAGCAGTGCACAGAAACCCAATTCTCAAGGCTTCCACCATTTGTTCCTCCATAACTGTATCACGAATCTTTGGATCAATCGCTTTTGATCCTTGGTTCTTCTTGAGCAAACCCCTCACCCAACTCACCAATGTTGCATCGTTCTCATCAGAATACTCATCTCCTATTGGCTTCTTCCCTGTAATCAATTCAAACAAAACAACCCCAAACCCATAGACATCTGACTTTGAAGTAGCAGTCCCCATCCCATCAACACTAGCCAACTCTGGAGGACTATACCCAGGTGATGCTCTTGTCAGTTCATCAGAAGGATCACTTCCAAAGATCTTGGACAACCCAAAATCTGATAAGCTAGGCTCCAGCTCTGGACCCAGATAAACACTGCTAGCTTTGACATCTCTGTGGATGATCTGGGGAAAGCATCCATGGTGCAAAAAAGCCAAAGCTCTAGCTGTTCCAAGAGCTATCTTATGTCTGAATGCCCAAGTGGTTACACCTTGGGAAGACCCTAAACGATCATGCCCACCATTGCCACCCTCTTCCCATGTATCATCACTCCAATCCAATGGCACCCCTAGTGGCAAATCATGTAGGAGCTTGCGCAAGTTCCCATTGTCCATGTACTCATAGATTCCAATTCTTTGCTCACCTGCCAAGCAGTATCCAATCAATGGGACAAGATTGGGGTGCTTGATTCGACCAAGATATTCAAGCTCCCTCGCAGCTTCTTCATCAGTCATGGTGGAACCATGGACCAGAACTTTCACTGCACTGTGGGTACCTCCTGGTAGTAAGCCTCTATAAACAGGTCCAAACCTTCCTTCTGCCAGCAGAGTTCCTCTATCAAAATGGGAAGTCACTGACAAGAGGTCTGCAAATGTGAAATTCAACAAAGGCTTGTCAAAGATGATCACAGGAACAGACGTTGCACTCTTGACATCTGCTACCCAAGTTGTGGAATCTGTCTGAAATGAGAAGGGACCAGATAGTCTCTGCTCTTCTTTATAAGGGACTTGCTTGACTGTCCATTGACTGCTCTTCCTACGGCAACCAAGTGCTAGGCACAAGCAGCCCAGAGCAAAACAAAGAACTGAAAACATAAGAGCCAAAACAAGCTTGAGCACTCTGTGTTTTGATCCTTCCTTAGTTTTGTCAGGGTCTGCAGCTATTGGGCAGTCCTGTTTAGACCCAAAGAAAGAAGCTCTGAATGTGTTGGGGGATATTTCTGAAGCACAGAGAGTAAAGCTGTTGTTGGAGAAGTTGTAATTCTCCATTTGAGGCAGCTTCTGAAGCAGCTGGAATGGGAATTCACCAGTGAGGTAGTTAACAGAAAGGTCTATAGTTGTCAATCTGGGAAGCCTTGCAATTTCATTTGGGATTGAGCCTTGAAGATTGTTTCCAGACAGGTTGAGATAGCTGAGGCTTGAGAGTTGCTCTATCTTTGGGAAGTTTTGTTGGGAAAATCTGTTGTAAGCAAGATTTAGATGCTTGAGGGATTGAGATTTGTTCCAATCAAGGGAAATCTCTCCACTGAGTTGGTTTTGAGATAAGTCCAAGAACTCCAATGTAAACCAGTTAAAGCTTGAGTTGAGTTGTACCTCAGAGATGTTGCCATCAAACTGGTTCTTGCTCAGATCCAGAACCTGCTTTGTCTGCTCAAAAGCACTCTTCATTGAACCCCGAAAGGAATTATCGGAGAGATTTAACCTTGTCAAGGATTTCAGACCTGAGATTTCAGATATGCTACCGGAGAGCTTGTTCTTTGCAAGATTGAGCTCAGCCAAGTTGTCAAATTCAGCTCCCAACCCGGCAGGAATGGTTCCATTTAGACTGTTGGAAGAGAGATCAACCAGCACAAGATTGTTGCAGTTTACAATCCCATACGGAATCTCCCCTTCAAAACTGTTCCCACTGAGATTAAGTACCTGCAGAGAAGTTAGAGAGCTGATGGCCTGTGGTAGTACACCAGAATAGCGGTTCGAGGACAAGTCCAAGCTTTCCAACAAACCAAAGTTGCCCATATTGTTTGGGAGAGAGCCACTAATCTGGTTGTTAGAAAGATTGAGGCTTTTGAGAGTAGAACCCAGGCTCCAGAAATCATTAGAAAGACCAGTGATCTTGTTTTTGCTAAGGTCCAAAGAGTGAAGCATGGTCAGTTTCCCAATGGTGTTATCAGGAATCAGACCGGAAAGACCCAAGCTGGAAAGTAACAACCGAGTCACATGCTGTTGGGAATCACAGGAAACTCCTTTCCATGAACAGACAGAAGATGATAAATCATAGTTTGATGATGGAGGAAGTAAAATCTGTATGAAGTTTGAAACAAAGTACCCATCTGTGTTAGGCTCTTGAGAGATTGAAACCTCTATCATGAGCAGCAAAGCCAGAAACCGACCAAGCAAACCAGTACCCATGTCAGAAATGCAGATTGTTTCTCAGACTTCTTCAGCTAAGAAGACTTGAATACACAAGTGATGAGCCCAACATGGTAGTTATTCAATTGCACACACGTTGACAAACCATTTGTTAGTTGGGAGAAACATATGACTATGACCTCTATCTCATAACTCAGAAAAAGATCAGTTAGAGAATTGTTGAGCTCAAAAGAAGCTCTATTCTCTCTTTTGGGGTGGTTTGGTGAGGGTAGAAGATGATAAGAATCCCGAGAGAAAGAGGTGGTTGGCTCAATAATATATATTATAAGGAAATGAGATTGTATGGTTAGATCATAGATGAGATATCAGAAGTGTAGCAGAAATTGAATGCTACCGTTGGGTCGTGTTAATGCAGATTGAGGAAGACGAGAAGAACGGCTTGACTTGATCAGGGCGTATAAACTTAGATATAGACCAAACCCTGCCACACAAAAGTCAATGTCACTTTCTTTGTAAATGTATGTATGCCAGAAACATTACTACTTCACTTGTTATTTGGTAACTGGTGAGCTGTTAATATCAGACAGATTATTTTTCACATTCAATAAACATTCAAGTCAATTGCATTTGTTATCAACAAATTTCATTTGAGTACGTATTTTGCAGCTTGCAAGTTTTTTTTTTATAGAATGATTTCATGTTGAATATGAAAAGGTACAATCATGCAGGCCATTGCTTGTGAAATCAATACAACAGTCTGGTGGACGCATGGACTAATGAGCAGATAGAGGGAAAGAGTAGCGATTGCTGGGTTGAGTGAAGGTGAAGAGTCCGTAAATTGTAACTCATTTCTTCTTCCAGTGGAGTATAGTCATGATTATAATCATATGGATCATTTCCACGCCTGTTTGATGATAATTTTTGCTTCAAGGCTCAAGCAAAATGAATACAGTAATAATCAAATACAATATAGGCCATTGCCATTGGGGCAGTACAACACTCACACTAATGATCAAGATCAGTGAGTAGCTTATGGGCAATTTTCTTTTTTTTTTCTGTTTCAGTCTGATAGCTGCAGCATTTGTCTGTGAGATTCATTAATCTATTGTTATTGGCTTCTGAAAAAAATCTCACCTTTGTTAGTTAAACATGGCCGAATTGTTTATTGTATTGTAACAAAGTGCCAACTGCCTATCATTCAACTAATTGTTACAAGCTAAGTTATTTGCAGTGATATGAAATTTTAATCAATTTCTTATTGTCCACATATTGTACACTTCAATATGTCAATATTTTTCCTTGTTAATTGAAGAATACTATAAAATGAACAAGAACTAATAAAAAATTAATTACACTTGTAATACAACGGTTAAATATCCTCCATCCAAGTGACCGGTTGAACCACTCAATCATCAAGATTATGAAGGTTCCTTCGAGTGTCAAGACGATAGTATAAATTTTAAACACTGCCTTCTCTCCATTGAGCATACATTTACAAAAAATGAAAAGGTAGCGGTTATCAAATAAATAGTAATACCCTTTGGCTAATGACCATTCATTGATTGGTTGTAATTTTTAACCAACGAGAGGGGGTAATTAATAATAATTTCAAACATTAATAAAAATATAAGATTCAACTGATTAAAATACAATAAAAAATAATTTTAATCATTATATAATTTATCTTATTTTTTAATAGAAGACTATCTTTAAAATTGGAGTATATATATAAGACGATTAAATGATCATAGTTTATCTTATTATTTTGAAGTCCATTTCTAACAAAAACCATGCATAACAACACATCTTATCAGTAATTATATAATAAAGTACTTCTCAAAAAAGGTCTACTCTTATTATATAGTATTACAGTATTTCACATGGTTCAACCAAGTGAATGACTCATGCAGTCTTTGTTCACTATGCTACTTGTGACATCTTTCATCTTTTTGGCTCCCAGACTACTTTTTGTTTTTGTTTCTCAAAATTTATCACAGGAGAGTATTGCTACAGTCCATCTCTGGGCCATTTCTGATTTCTTAATCAGATCAAGTTTGATAAAAACTGAAAGTGTTGCTACTAGAATTGTGCATAAAAGTCAGACGCTATTTTGTACCATATGTCACGGCTTCCCACCACTGTAGGATGTTGACTTCCTGTTCATATAATCTGGCTTTGGTCCATTTATTCAACGCCATCTAGAATGAGCAATGGTTAATTTGATATACAAAGTCTTACAAGTAGAACTGGGATGTGCCCAGAATAAAGAAGGTATAGCAAAACAAATTGTAACAGACGTTTGGCACTAGTTGTGGAAGAATTTATTGAGTGACAAAACCCGTGACAAATCAGTATTTGTCACGGGATTTCGGATATTTTTCATGGGATTGTCCATAACAATTACCCCATTTTTTAATAATGCACATCGGTAGCATATTATATTAGCGAAATTCAAAATCTGGAGGCTAATAAGAGATTATTCACCACCAGCCGCTTCCAATGAACAGGTTTATTGAGCACACATGGTGGTGGATCATTACCAACAAGTCAACAGCCATGCAATGTGAATGTTGCATTGTCAATAACAAACACAGCTTTCTATTGACGTGACTCACTTGCCCAAAGCTGAAGTATTTCTAAGAGATCTACATGTTCATTCAGAAAATGGCAAAGCCTGTAAAATTGGATGGGTCTCATAAAAGTGATGATAAAAACTAACTTCCTTATGTACCCTGCCCGAAAGGTTCATGTCTTTGAATAGATAATGGTAACTCAGTAATATATATACAGACAGAGAGAGAGAGAGAGAGAGAGAGAGAGAGAGAGAGAGAGAGAGAAAACACAAGTATATAGTTGGAAAACTGATTCAAAACCCAGATAAATTTGCCATCAATAGCATCTTCCCATTATATTTGATCAAAATCAAGAACACAAAAGAAAACCTAAAATTACATCAGCCTACAAATCAGGCAAGCTCAGCAAATCCTACAACAATAGCAGGTCATCCAATTGGTTTCCTTACAACAGCCAATGGCAATTACTAGAGAATAATGTTAACAATTTCTTAGAGATACACCGTCACGCAATTCGCACAGATTGATGTACTGCAATACATCTTCCTACAATAAGGCTTTCCTTGCAAAGATCATTGAGCAAACCAGTTATTCTCACAACAGGATAGAGCTGACCTCTTCAGCTGTGCAATCACGCATTCCAAGTACATTAACCGCCTCAACTGAATTTTCTCCAATGACGTCTAGAGTTCCAGTCTTTTTTGTGATGTTTCACTTTCTTCTTCAACTCTACTTTCTCTGTAGCAAATGCTTGGAAAGGATTTGAACCGTCAAATAAATTACCCAATTTTCTCACCTTCCTTCTCTTTCCTTGGTCAATTTCTTCATCCCTGCCAATACATAAAATGATTTATATAAATCTATGATCCACAATGAAGAAAATATGTTACAAAAAAGAAACAGAATATCTCGTTCCAAATATTACTACTTCCAAATTGTAAGGCACTTTTTTGAGCTGCAAAAAGAAAAACTATATTTAAGATGTTTATTCTGCCATTGCTTTCTCTTCACATAAAGCAGCCCCACTCATCATAAATCTTACTCAGATCATATATCTCTACACAAAAAATTGTCACTATAACGGAAAAATTTTAAAGAACTAGGGAACTTCAGAGACCAAGAGTTGTCATTTACTTCATTTTTAGGTCAGCACTTTGGCTGTAAATGGTCATCCGAAGTACCAACTTACCTACGGTTCAAAATGGTGAAGGACTTACTCACTGCATAAAAAAAAATGATGAAAAATTCATTTAAATTTTAACCGACCCGACTTTAAATATATAAATAGAAATGACCGATTAATTGATTTAACGAATATTATTTAATTATTATATACGCAACTATAAACTCATTTCTACCTCAATATTAATCTTGAAACTTTTAATTGTCAGAGTATCACTTTGGTGAATTTATTTAATTTAGATTATTTATTTACTTATTTACTAATGTATAATATTAGATTACCATGGTACGGATGGTTAGAACATATTATAATTTGTGACTGAGATTAGATAACTGTAATTTTTAACCTACTTAATAGAGTTGAGTTATGAAATATAAAGCGGTGAAAATTTAATTGTAAATTAACCATTTCACTGATGCAAAATGGTGAAAACTTGGTTATGACAGAATTTGATAAATTTGGTTAACGACTTGGTTATGGTAAAAGTTTTTGAAATGATAAATGATTATGGTAAATGCTATTGACCATTGCAACTGAACCATTTACAGCCATAAATGGTTGTGTTAAATGCTATTGACCGGCGCAATGAACCATTTACAGCCCTATTTCATTGCTATGATTACTGCCCAAACTTTAACACACATGCCTTCGCATATCTTATATATCCAATGGGCTATTGGAACATCTACAACTAAATCCATGCCATGCTCCTTATTGCAACAACTTCGACTGAGAAGAATTACACCAATGATGACACATAAAATCTACTTCTTTAAATTTTCTGCAATCATTTTTTTTAGATAAAAATATTCTGCAATCTTTTCAAATATCAATTCATCATCCTTATTGAATAAAAAGAAACAAGATTCGCAATCCTTTCGCATCACCATCATCTTAACTACCATCTTACACTAGTTAGGTTGGGATCCGCAGCAAGGATTTTATGTCATTTGCTATTTTTAACCTCTAAAGAAAATTTGGGAAGATAGTGGACAAGTAACATGATATCTTATGTTTTAAAGAAAGATGGAAATCTCATACCAAGCATCAGCAACATAACCAATGCTGCTCATCTGTGGTCCAACTGCCCCTAGAACTTCCGTTGAGGACACCTCAATACCATCCCATTGAGCTACTGCACATTAACAAACATCCTTGTTATTTGTCAACGTCAATACATGCAGATGAATGACACATAAACCAACATCCAATATGAGGAAAATGACTTTCTACAAAAAAGCGATTACAATATAAAAAAAAGGTAAGTAACCCAAGAGCTTATTTGCAGAAGACACCAAGGGGTTCCAGAGATCAGATCTTACCACTCCTCTCTTCCAAGCCTTGAAGTATCAAGGTCACTACATTTTGACTTGCTCCTCCATTATTGGAAACACTGTGTTCAGTTGATTGGATCTGTTCCTTAAAGTTATTTCCTTCTTTTGAGTGCCTCATAGTTTCAGGAACTGAAAACAAAGAACCATTTTCCATTACCCTTTTTTCATCATTAAAAGGAGCATTAACATGCCGCTTCATTTTCCTAAGATGCTTTCTCTTCTTCAAAGAGACATCTGCACATTCATTAACTTCATGAGTTTCAGATGTAGAAGTCTCCTGATCATTTGAAGAGGATTCTCCCATCAAACCATTCTTGGCCTTTTTCATATTTGTCGGCTGCTTATGCTTGAGTTTTCTATGCTTCTTCTTTCTTCGTACAGCCAATGATGAAAAAAACAGTTTCTTCGAAACAGTAAGATGAGTAGCTGGCATAGTGTATCCCACATTTTCCTTCAGCTCAGGTGAGCCACTTATATTAGCATCCAAAACAAGGGTATCAGCCTCACCAGAATTTACAGCTACCTTCTCTGACACAATGCATGCTACCTTCTGATCTGCAATATCATCTTTCATGCATGTCCTGGCTCCACTGAACCTTTTCTCACCATTGAAACCATTCTGGAATTTTAAAACAGGAATAACAATCTCAGAATATAAATAGGAACTATGATTTAGATAAAAGAATTTTATGAATAAAATTAACAAGACGACCTACAATTTGGGAGAAATTCATATTCTACTGTTAATAAAAAAAATCAGTATAAAATTGGCAAAAAAAGATACCACGTTTTGAAAAGAAAACAAGGAAATTTTAGCATTCCTAAGCATATCCAGATCAACAATACCTTAAAATAACTTCAGATTCAGAAAAACCAACAACTACCTCAATATGACTGTTTGATTGACTATATGGTTCTTCCGTTTTGACCTTCTCATACTCAGTCGAAAGCTCCCCACTCTGTATCTCACATTTCCCGAGTCCTGAAGTATAAGCTTCACCAGTGATCATGACACTCAATTCTTTCGTATGCAATATACCAGAATGCTGTATATTCAGACAGATGCATGAAGAAATCAAACTCAGTCCTGGTCCCAAAGATTATGAAGGGTAAGTAGATTTAATAGCTGGTGCAAATGAATTAGATACCTCAATAGAGGGAGGACAAGATTCATCTCTGGAAATCTGTTCAGCCACTTGCGCCTCTGTACTCCCTACTTTTGGAGATGAAACTAAACCACATACCACAACAGAAGGTTGACAAGGCACATGTGCAACATTTTGCTGATCCACTTGCATCCCTGGACTCTCTTCTTTGGAAGAAGAATCTAAGTCCTTTACTGTAGTGATCTTTGTCATTTGCTCAGTTAAGTGAGAATTTTTCAACTGCATTTCCTTTGGCACTGATTCGTTCACTGACAGAGCTTTATATGTTTCTGACTTTTTTACATCAGGTTCTGAAGCATTAGTTTCTCTCGACATTTCCTCAACCATTTTGTCAGTGATTAAAAAAGAAAAAGGGTTGGCAGAAAGAAGGCCGCCTGATGTATTCCGGCCTGCCTTCACCACGTTATTCATCTGACTTTGCTCACCCAAAGGTTTTGAAGCCATGGCAACAGCAGGTTGTACTTTCTCAACAATCATACTGGCCTCATTTTCCTTAGCTACCTTGGGCACCTTAGAAACCAGGTTCCTTCGATCACGGACATAAAACAGCATGTAAGCCTTCTGCTCCAACACCGTCCTTTCACTAACTTGAAAAACCTGTAATTTTCCACAAAATGTATAAGATCAATCAACAAATTAATTGTGAAAATGCAGGACTTCAAGCAAAATTTCACATACATGGTTGTCATCCAGAGTGTACCACATCCCACTAGAAGTACGGACAAAGCAATAATAGTGGCCGGAGTGGGTACTCCATCCAGCATGAACTAACACACCATAAAGAGTGTACTTCAAGTCTCCAACCTACAGTAGTAATTGACTTGCTATAAATAAATTATAAAAAAAAAACAATAAATCAACTTTTCGCATGAAAGAAATTAACAGTACGCACACAAGGGCCGCTAACAAATGGCTTCAAGTCTAATGAAGGAGAAAAATTAATTTTTTTGTCAATTTTCTGTCCAGGATTATGTGATCCAAATCTCTTTAGATGGACAGTTAAGACATATGGAGCCTTGTGGACTGTCAGTTGCTTCAATGCCTGAACTTTCTGCTTGCATCGTTGACATTGGTATTGCTTCTCACCACCATCCAACTGTTCTATGGCAGTAAAGTGCACAAGTGCTTTGTACAATGAATCTGCTCTTGCTATTTCCAAACTTAAATCTAGAAAAGGATCAAATTTGTTGGAACAGAAGGAGCATTGTGTGCATTTGATCTGCAACACAAATAAATAGGAAGAAAAAGAGTCAAGAAAAAACTTTTTAAACTCCAATAAGAAAGAAAATTATCATAACATTTAAAATAAATTGGTTCCATACATAGTAGAGCTCACCTGACTGCGCAGGCTACCTCCAAATATGTTATGAACTAAGCTTGTTTCATATGCTGCAGGTGATTCGCTTGATATGCCATAGGGCAAGCAACACTTGTGCATGGATTCTAGTAAGTTCACCATATACTCATGAGCATCTTCTTGTCTGCAACTGCGGAAATTTCGAGAGATGCCTATTCCTTGGGTCAGGTGTACAATTAAAAATTTAAAACTAATGTTGCCTAGTAAAGAAAACAGAAATGTTAAACATTTGGCTATTAAACTATTTTGAAGGATACACCGCAAATTCTTTACAAGATGAGAGGGTGACAATATTTTTCCTGTAGATTGTAGTGCATTCCTTACATGGTTCTCGATTGCACATAATGCACAAAAACCTGCTGTGCGACCTTCAAAAATAGCCAGGACCATCAAACAATTAGAAACTGAAAGTTTAAACAATAATATGATAGAATAATTTAAAATATGCTCAACTGTAATCTTATATCTGACGAGTTCCATGGTAATGTGTTAAGCTATACAAGTTAGGATCCCCATAATAGACTCGTCTCCAGCTAAATAAACATGTGGCAGGGTCCACAGGAAAAATCAACTCATCCACTTCCTACCAATATCTTTCTCTTTTCTGTTAATTTTCAAGTCCTGTAGCCTCTCTATTATCCCCATAATTGTGCCTTGTACACACTCTGATAATGAGGATTATAAGGATGCTTACCATTTGAATCATAGAAAATAAAAAATAATGATGGAAGTAGGCTATCAATGTATTATCCTACATACATATCTGGAGTTACAAAAGCTGTTACAGCTCAAAGTTAAAATACAAAATTTAAAATTGATATGCAGGAAGTGATCAGCTAATATTCAAGCACTAACTTACAGCAGAAAATACATTAAAAAACAAATCAAAATACTAATTCATACCATGAATGATTCTAGTTCCAATTCTTTATGTTAGTTGTCGGATTTTGTATTGTGCACCCACTATTCTTTTCATTTGAATTAAATGAAGATAGAAACAAAAATCTCTCGAAGGTTGAAATTTATTCTAACAACTGTTATTTGTTGGAAGTTCCTATAAACTAAATCAAAGGATATTGTTGAAGATTAAAGATAAGAAGGGAGGATTGTAGCTACCAGTTTGTGTGATACTCGTAAATAAGTTTTGGAAAGCATGTGTCCTGTTGTCTTAGGAGTTAGTTTAACTGAATGGCATCTGTTCCTGAAGTAGTCTAGCTAGAAGTATATGAATTATGTGGTTTTCCTAATTTGTGCAGGACCTGTCAGCCATTTAGTGAGATTTTAGTAGTTGCTTCTTGGAAGTTGGATTTGTACCACCATACATATATTTAAAATCAAAATGAAATACGTCTTATGCAGCAACATCCTTTAACGGATGCAATTAGAACCTACTACAAATCCATGATAAAACAAAGACAATAATTTGTACTACACAAGTTCATGTCAAAGCATGGACAACAATAAGAATCTACTAGCAATCTATGTCATGGCATAGACAATATTCCAATTTCTGTTTAAAAGTCCATGTCAGAACATGGACACCAACAGGAATCTACTAATAATACATGCCAAAGCAAAGACAATAATATGTACTTTCTGTTGGACAAGTGGACAAATGACTAATACTTCTTTCACCTCATCCCGAAAAAGTGAAACCAGAAAATAACTATCTGGAGCAAAACCTACCATCACCAAAGATTGAAATATCACCATAAAAACAATCACTAGTGACAAACAATAATATTATCCATGTTGCAAGAAACTGATACGCCAATCATGTCTACATCTCTTCATAAAAAAAATGAAAATTTTAACAACTTACAAGAAGATTTGTGCCTTCCACTCTGCAGGTAGGCAGCAAATGGCTCTGTATACGTTAAGCACTGAAGAACGGAATTGAGGAAGCAAGTGTTACCCAGATTATGCAATCCCGCGCCCTGCACCAAAAAATTCCAACAACAACAATAAATTCAATAACTTTCCAATCCCCCAAACCAAAATCAACCACCCTCATCACAAATTGCAGCCTCAAAAACAGAAACACAACACAAAAAACGGAAGCCGCAAAGGGCAACTCACGATCTTCCGAAAAGTGATCCCGAAGTCGATATCGGCGCGGATCCCGCGCTCCGCGAGCTCGCCGGTCACATCCGGTCGCTTCCCGGCGGATCGGCCGGCACCGGCGGTGCCGGCCGCCGCCTGGCCGCCGTACCCCGGATTGAGCGTCTCGACATGGAAACCGCCCTTGGACATCGACAAGTAGGGGTTGAACGGCTTCCTCGCCGCCATGAACTCGATTCTGCGGGGGAAGGGGAAGTCCGACGCGCCAGAGTCCGGCAGCACCGACGAAGGTGCCATGGCCGGGGCGTTGGTGGTGCGGCGGCGGCGGCGGCGGCGGCGGCGGGGCTGGCTGAGAGCGGGAGGGTGGAGGGGAGAAACGGTGGGGTTTTATGATACGAGGTGGCGACGCGATAACGAAGACCACACAATTATGGTCTAACGAGAGCTATAAACCCTACTTAAGCAAAGTAAATAGAAAAGATAAGTACAGTTAGTTATATTTATCTGTATCGTGTCTATAATATGAACACATATTCCGTGGAATAAATATGTCATTGGATGGTGAATATATATCTGTCGGAATAATATAAGAGATTATAGGGTGGACCCTTAGTTACTAATTTACTTAAACCCTTCAAGATTAGCTCGTGACTATTTTACGTTCGGCTCGATTCGATTTGATTTGAAAATCGATATTTAAATGTTTAAACTCGAACTTGACTCGAACTTAAATCATCTGAGTCGAGCTTGAGTAATGTCGTGTTTAACTCGATTCGGTTATAACTCGAACTCGACTCATAGTTCGACTCGAACTTGAAGTCGATTCGATAAAATAATATAATAATATAGTTTTTATATTATATATATATATATGTATATATTAATAAGTTTAATTGTAACTAATTATATTTATTCATCTACAATATTTTAACAAAAAAGTAATATAATTGAGATGGTAGGCATTCAAGTCCTTTGACCTTAGTTCAAATCACGCTAACTTCATTTTTTTAATTGAGGTACTTCTAATTTTTTATCGAGCCGAGTTCGAGCTCGAGTCGAGCTCGAGCATGTATATTCAAAACTCATTCGATCTCGAGTCGAGTTTAAACGAACTTTAAACTATTAGAGCCGAGCACGAACACAAGTCGAGCTCGACTCGCTTGCTCGTTTAGCACCCCTAACAAGATGTCATGTACGTGACCTATATCATATAAATTTTAATTTTATATGTAAATTCTCATTTAATAAGCATATATAAAATATAATCGACTTTAAAGATATATAATATTTGAATGAAAGATAAATTAAAACTATTTAATTTTTTAATTATATTTGTTCAAGGTAATTAGACAAACTCTTATTAGTAGGAAATTTAAAATTAGAGTTAGTGGGATTTGAACCCGTAACCTTATGACATGGAAGATATTTTTATTAATATTTTTTTAAGAAATTGAGGTCAGTGAGATTTGAACCTATGACCATCTACATGAGGTATTTTTATTTTTTTAATATTTTTTTGTATTTTAATTGATTGTTTCTCATACTTTTAATCTCAAGTCAGCATTGAGTTTCCCTTTTATTAGCAAAGTAGATGAGAAGGATATTGTAAAATAATTTTATACCCAGAATCGGTCAGTTCAATTGTTATTTTTAGTCGAGTCAATTTCAGAACATGTGTATCGGTCGTGCGTTATGAACTATGAGGATCATACGTGCCCAAATATACAATAATAAAACTAAGTAACATAGTAGCAGAATGAGTTATCAAAGTATACGAGAGTACGCCTAGTTTATTATTATTATTATTATTTTTAGTAGATCGTAGAATTAAATTTAAGTTGTTTATTACATTAGGACACATTATTTATTATTTTTGGGTGGTTTAATAAGTTTAGACATGTTATTTTATTTTATTTTTTTGTATTTTATCATATTTATTTTAGGATTTATTTATTATTATTAATATGGGTAGGGAGCGAGTCAAATTTCATTTAGAAAATTGCCCCAAGTACCCCGGTCTCCTCCTCCAAAACACTGACCTTTCTTCCTTCCTGACCCCCACCAGCGACCACCTCGCCACCGACCGCACCACTGCTAGCTAGAGCGGACGCCGGTTGGTTCGCCGCCTTGCCCCCCACCTCCCTTCCTTCCCCCTCTCCCTACCCTTCTCCCTATTTTCTCTCCCGATCACCCACTTCCGCCACCGTGCATGCGTCATGCCCAACACCAACTCCAACAAAGACCTCCGGCCACCTTCCATAGCTCCTTCCCCCTCCTTTCTAACCCTTCCCCGGTCTGGACGACCCATGCATGGCCACCCTCGCCATCGACCGAAGAACCTTACACAACCACCTCCTACCCCCACCAGATCC
>JAVDBV010047804.1:6330-22855 GCA_032619315.1 Piper longum
TACTTAATCAATGTCGGCTCGCATGCACGGCTCATAATCATAATCATACATACATACAGCGCTTACACTCTCACACCTTCCATATCACCCGCCACTGTACTCGATGGCAAAAGGAACAATTAAGTTAGTGCCACAGATTCCGGAAATGCGCTGCATTACACAATACCATCATACACTCGCACTATCTCATGGTTTGAAGGAGTACTAGCATGGTCCATACATATCTCCGTACCACTCATTCTCTTATTCGTAAAATCCGTAAAACAACGTGTACTTATATAAATCCGGCTTGTATATAAAATCCGTAAAATCCGTAAAACACGATTAAAACTTACACAAAAGGAGTCAAGCAGAGAAGGAGAGTCCTATGGACCTGTGGTCCAAGCTCCAAGCGTATCTGCACATCTACGGCGAGCTCAGACTCCAAAGCCTACATCGGAACCCACTGCTAAGTAAAATACTCATGTCTCTATATGATGCATGCTCGTGGTGTGTACTCATATCATCATTACATCCTCATAAAAAGACTACACTAAGGAAACATACAGCTAAACACACGCGTAAATCGAAACATAATAATAATATTTAATAAATAAATGAATAAACAAAGAAAATACACTCATAGATAATTAGATAAAAAATAATTGCATAAACATGACAATATTCTAATCATAAAATAATAATATAATTATACTGTACACATATACAGGTAAATACAAGTAAATATCAACATACATTCGTGTTAGTAAATATAAAAATAAATACATATATATTAATTAAAGAAATGAATAAATAAACAAACAAATAGTTAATACTTACAAATCATGAATATTAATAATATTATAGTCCTACAATATAAGAATACATAATTAAATACAAATCAATAATAACATACACATAACAAACAAACAAACAAACAAATAAATAAATAAATAAATCAATCAATCAATCAATATATATATATATATAATTTAGTAAACATAATAAGACTAATATTCATAAGAAAATATAATATTAATGATAGCAAATAATCATGTAACATTTATCATATATAACAAACATATAAATAAAAATAAATTATTAATCATGAATAAATAAATAATTAATAAAATAATTAATAAATAAAGAAAAACACTCATAACATCCAAATATGCTAAACAATGTGAATATATCACTAAATTAATGTAAGGGTTCTCGAATTACCAAAAACAGTAAAAAAAACTACTGAAAATAGGTTGAACCAGACCGAACCAAGCTGAACTAGACAAAACCGAATAGCCTGAACCAACCCGGGCTGGAAAATGGGTTGGGTTGGCTAGGTGGACCTGATCTGGACCGGCGGACTTGAACATCCTGCAAGCGGATATGGTCACAGCCAACGGACGTGACAGGGTAAACGGGTTAGGCAGAGCACCGCCGGTTCCCATCGCCGGAAAATGCCGATGGCGGTGTGGCGGAGGCAACCGTTGGTCACGATCGAAAGAGGGGAGAACGGGGAACATCATGGGGGTGACGATCGATGGAGTCCGGCCTTCGGCTGGCCGGAAAATGGTTGGGAAGAGGGTGGTGTCACGACCGGGTGCGGCAACGTCACCGGCTACGGGCTTGGAGGTTGTCTCAAAATATAGATCTAGGTGAGGGGAAGCTGTGTGTGTGGTCGGATCAGCCGGAGGACACTCGCCGGCGCCAAAAAATGGCCCGAACGGGTGGCGGTGGTGGCGAAAATTGACCACAAAACAGCCCTCACCGGCGGCAACTACGGTGGTGCCGGTAGTCGTGAGAGGTACGACTAGAAATCCGGCCGCAAGGCGGTCATGGTGGTGCTAGTGCGGTGGCCGGGGGCAAGGTGGAGACTCGACGACGACAAGCCAAAGCGCCGGCAGCGCTAAAGGGTGTAAAACAATGAAAACGGGAGGAAACAAAAACTCTATATGGCAAGCTAGGGTTGAGTGTATGGCTCAAATCTTGGCACGTGGCATGATCTGGATGCATGACAGCTCGTGGCCTAGTGGGGCCCACTTATGGGTGTATGCATTATAAATATAAATGAAAAGCTGGTATCGAGACCATCCATTGTCGAAACTGATTCGAGTCTTGAAATTGAGTCTATGGGCGGGAATCAATGGAAGAAGGCTAAATTAGCCTCGACCCTAAACTCAATCAAGGTGGGCCCACATGGGTACAATCCGATGGTCTAAAATCCGTTTGATGCATGCAATGAGATACCCAAAAAAAAATGCCAATGAATACTAAACACTGTAACGGCCTAAATCTAGGCCTAAAAACCCGTCTAACACATACAAACTAATCTTTATACCTTAGTATACATTAATAACTTATGATCTTATCATCTGCATGTCGGGCATACTCAGCCTCCATAACATGCTCATATGGCCATTTGAGCCTCATACTCATATTCTTAAAATTGTTTTGGATCGATTTCCCTCGAATCGACTTGAGACTGTCCAGACTAGATAAAACTAAAGTCGGGTAAAACCCTACGCAAAAATTGGGGTTTTAGAGTTAGTGGTTATATAGATAGTTACGAAAACTATAGTACGCAGTAGAGTCATAGTAGTTTTCCTTGTTCCATTATGGAATAGAGTGAAATATCTGACTTAAAACTTAGTTAGCTAAGGCCTAGTTTAGTTCCTCTTACAGGGACACCTGAGTGTTTGACTTAGACTGGCGACAGTGAGCCATATAGTTCATTAGCATATACCTTTATTTGATAGTAGAGTCCACCGTATACTAGCAGGACTCGCAGCGCTCCGTAGTATAGCTGTAGGATCTAGACCAGATTGCTCTGAGTGTACACCTAGTTGGCATGCATTGATGAGGATCGGGGAGATATGGGCAGATGTTAGGTCGTATGCATTGCACTGATATAGTTTTTGGTAATGTAGTTCAGACTAGTACCCTGTAGTACTCTAGAGTACCTGCTCCACTACCCAGTAGACCCTTAGGAGTGAGCTTAGATTTTCATTCAGGTGTCATTGTATTTCAGTCCCCATAATATGTAGTGACCCTAGCAGTTAGTCTAGCGAGATGACTTGAGCATGCAGGATCAGTCTGGGGAGATGATTTGAGTTGCATGGTTAGTCTAACGAGACGATTTGAGCATCTATGGTCAGTGCAGATAGATGATTCTAGCATATATGGCATGTTTTACCAAATCATTCGAGCACATGTAATCTATATGGCTAGATTAGTATGGAGCTTGTGAGCTTTGTCAGCATTCAGAGATCTAGCTTCTTGTTGGTATACTTGGACAATATGTAGCTAGCTTTCGAGGGAGAGCTACACTATGTCAGTATGATGGCATCTTCAGTTGAGTCCTATTGCAGTTGATGTTAGAAATTCCTGGGCCGGAATTTCTAGAAGGACCCATTTTCGGGTTAAGATTTTACCCGATTTGAGTTTTGCCCTATTTGGGTCAATATCGAGTTGGTTCAAGCAAGATCAATCCAAACTAGTTTCAGATTATTAGTATAGGCCCAGATGGCCATATGAGCATGTTATAGTAGTTGATTATGCTAAACATGCAGATAATAAGATTACAAATTATCAGTGTATACTGAGGTACACAGATTTGTTTGTATATACTAGCTAAGATTTTAGGCCTAGATTTAGGTTGTTGCAGCGTTTACTATCCGCTTGGGATTTTATGGGTACATCATTTACATGCATCGTAAGAATTTCAAATCACTCGATTGTGCCTCAGTGGGCGCATCTTATTTGAGTTTCGAAGCCCATTTAACCTTATTTCCTTCATTCTCGCCTATATTATGGTTTTGTAAATATTAAGAATGAACAATTAATAATATTTAATTAAATCAATTTTTAACTTAATAGTTAGTTATTTTGACTTTTCGTTATCACATAAATGGCTGGTATAGCTATTTGTGATTACGCTCTTTTCTATTAAATTAAATATATTGACTTGTTGAATTCTAAGCATAATCTTTTAGATAAAGGAAAATTCTGTTGATTTTAAATTAAACATCTTCTGGATTGCTTCTAAGAACATTTAGCTCAAAAAGTGAAGGCTTTAGAGAAGTTTCATTTATATTATATCATGTGTCGTAGGCCTCAACAAAATTCAAGGTCCATAAATTATTCAAACTCTTATATATTCCTAATTTGGAGTCTTAGTTGGCGTGAGTTCACATTTAACCACTATGCGCCGAGTGCAATCGGGGTTAACGAATTGACTTAGTCTGACACGAGGCAGCACCTAGAAAATTCTTAAAAGATTAAATATCTGCCCCCATGTCGAAATGGGTGACCGGGCGCATTAACACAAGATTGCTCATTATGTACTTGTGGTACGAGAGGGTTAGTCAATGACAAATATCAGTAACTATAGGCCGAGGGTTATGTAACATGTGTGGACATACATAAGACTGTAACTGGATCGGTAGCCACCCTCCCAGCATACTAAGAGCTCAGCATATGCTTATAATCCATAAAAATTGAATTAATAATGTTGTCAAATATATTAACTTATTTTTTGTAATTATATAACTTAGTATTTTTATCACCAACATGAAATTACTTCCATATTTATGAGTATGGAAGGATGGGTAGAGTCGGCATAGCTGGAGGACTATGTTATTGGATTACTCTTTGCCTTGTAATGAGATTTTGGTTCGGTTCATGAGGTTTAGATTATTTCGGGCTAATATTTTATTTTAAAATATTAAAAATTACGAGATATTTAGTTTCTTATAGTAATAGTTGGCTCTCACTCAGAGTGGGCGGGTCGTTACAACTAAGTTTGTGACTCACATGTATATTCCATATATAACCACATAGGCCAAAAAAATGTCAGGCAAACAAATCGAATTCGATTTGAGTCAAGATGAGCCGGTACCAAAAAATTATCAATCGAAAAGGTCGGGTTTTTCAGTGTGACCCATGCTCGGGCTATGCTATGGGCTTTCACTTTGCCTACAACTTAATGCAAACCAAAGTTTAAATGTCTTAACCCGAGCCAACCATTTCACTCCCAAATCAAAAATGGATTCTAAGGGAAGCAGGGATAATTGAACTCTCAATCATCTCCATGCCACATTTTTTAAATTGGTCACCCCAGTACCACATAAAATAAACGGTTGCCACCCCTTCAGCAAATTGTCTCTAATCTTTATTTACATACGTTAATTGGACCAGTGTTTGGAAGTGGTAATGCAAATTTTTCTCTCCCAGTTGTGAATATACATGTCTTCAAAAAGGCTTGGACATAAATAGGTTTCCAAGGTAGTCAAAAAGGAACATTTAACGATTTTGTCGTTTACAATATTTGCGACTTTTATGAGGTAAATATTTTACTTGAGAACTGCGCAATGAAAACGTAAATATATTACAATTTGTGGGCCGGATATCCTTCAATTTTAATACATTTTACCTTTGCAAGTTTATTTTTATACTTTAGGGTAATAACATTAAATTAGTTTATATTAATCTAAATTGATATTCTATTTAACGTACAAAAAAGACAGGTTGTTACTGTTGTGAGCTACTGCTGGTGGTAGATGAGACGAACCAAGCCCGCGGGGCTCGTCAGGGCTCAAGTAAATCACATGCCCAGCTAAGATTGGTTCGTGGACTATATTTAAGGAGGGTCAGCTGGGCTCGTGGCCTTGAGTTGGGCGAGCCGAACCAATTTTTTAAATAAATCAAGAATTTCTTAAAAATTAAATAAAATCAAATTATTATATTCACTAATTTTACTTAACACAAATAAAAAAATAAGACTGTAAATAACTCGAACAAATAAACTTTATTGAATAAAAAAATTACGAATATAGATCATAATAGGATAAGTTGACCCAACTAGTTTGTTAGGTACAAACCTACATACAATCATGTGAAACTTTAATCCACTAATATAAAATTTTGATTTAATATATACAATCACTGATAATTAAAAATATAATAAATTTATTTAGAATCATTACCAATCATTAAAAGAAAGTAAAATTCTCAATAACATAGTCGTTTTTGTGAAGTTGTGCTTGTGGTTCTTCTTGACAATGTTAATCGTCTGGGAGATTAAAGAGAATTGAGAGTCTGAAGAGTTGAGATGGAGAACTTTGATGGTTGGATGTAAAGAATTTGAGATTATCCTAATTAATTTTTAAATTAAGGGTATATTGATCAGATGGCTATATAAGCATGTTATTGAAGCGTGGTATGTATAATATATAAATGATAGTTTAAGTTATTGTACAATAAAGCATAAGTTATTAGCCTATAATCAAAGTGCATGAATTTTTTCTTGTATTAGCCCTAAGTTTTTAGGGCTAAATCTAGGTCATTATAGCATTTAGTATCTATTTCGGTTTTTCAATGTATCTCTATTGCATTCATTAAATGGATTTTGGACTATTGGAATGCCCCTATGGGCCTATTGTGATTTGAGTCTTATATCTTCATCCGATTGAGTTCACGATTTTAAAGTCAATTTAGCTTTATTACCTCGATTTCCATCCATATATCCATTGTTAGGTGTCGATTCGAGCTTTCCAACTATGATCCCATTAAGACCAAGAATTATTGGGATTCAGATTGTGCAATGTGGCAAGAACCGGTTCAACCATGTCAGCCCAAACTTTCACCCATTTATTTTCAAGAGAGTTCTCCCACATTGTCATAGATTTTCTAACCTAGCATGGTTGCCACTTTTGGCCGCCATCATAGCCGATGCCAAGGATATGTTGTTTGCCGGATTTTCACCACCACCACTACTTTCGAGGCATTTTCTGACACTTGCGAGGCCTACTAAACAGATCGATTCCCCACTCCACGATCGAGCTTTTGAGACTGGTCCCCTCGTCGTGGCCGCAATTGCCACCAATGACGTCGCCACTCTTGTCAGCACTTCCTGGGGTGGTCGCCCATGAAGTGTAGCTGGCGGCTAACTAAAAAACAATCTAAAAATGTGGAATACATGAGAGTGTTGGCATCGCCTTTTTCAACCTGTTTTTGTTTTCTTTTCGATTGTGTTTAGTCATTCAAGACTCCCTACCAACATTGGTTTAGAATGTTTATTTATTTATTTATTTACTTACTTATTTATCATTTGTTAATTATTCATATATTATTCGTTACTGATTTATTTCTTGTAGTTTATGTGTTTGTTAGTATGATGCATAATTATATGCTCATTTATTATTGTTGATGATGAAGCATATGCTCAATAGTATTCTTATCATCAAGTCAATTAGAGGGCCATGAATAGTATTAGACGATAAAGCAATCAGAAAATTATTAGATGCCTTCATGATAGAAATGAAACTGTATGATATGGAGATCGAAGTGACAATATGGTATTATTAGAATTATTGAGCTCGTATGGTCATTCATGTTGTCAAACGGATGTTAATCGGCCGGGAAAGAAATGTCAACGAATAGCCAAGAAATCTATGGCTAACACGTCCAAGACTGCTTAGGGTCAGCATTTTTCAGAATTGGAATATAAAAATCTAGGATAAATGGCTACTTCAAATATTTACACATCAAATATGTATAGAACTTTCTAGGATCAAACAGGTAGCTAGCTAGAACATCCATCCAACTTTTAGGCACAGCATAGACAAAATCAGACAAGTGGATAAAACACATTTTATACAACTCTGCTTATTTCAATATTTGAAGCTGGCCAGTAGGTGTTCTGTAGCAAAGGTTGAGAACAAAGGCGGTGTCAATAGCAGAGTGAATTATGCTCGGGTCTTATTAGAACAAAACAAAGCTCGTGTCTGTGATCTATATGCGAAGAAAACAAGAAGAGGCAGGGATACATGTTGACCCTGTGGAAAGCCAGACTAGATTCCACGGGACATGTTAGTTTTGACTGTACCATTGCCTTAGAAACCATACATGACAGTGCATACACTAAATTCCATAAACATGCAGGACCCAACTTTGTAGATTTTCCCCAGTGTGTTGCCGGGTCAATATAATTATTTGATTTATGGCCAAAAGTTTTTGTGCGTTTTATTTTATTTTTAATGAGTTTTTTTTTTTTGCAAAAATTTAACCCTAAACCAAATGCAAATTTATAGGCCTAATTATTATTTTTGATTGATTAGCTAAAACCGAAAATATGGTAAGTATTGAAATGCTATTAAATATATGGAAATTAATATTTTATACACTTTTAAAAAATTTCAATCTCAGAATCCCTATACAAAATTTATAGGTTTAATGACTTAACTTAAGTATAAATTAATGGGCATAGATATTTCTTGAAATTGATTAATTGAAGTTGTAGGTCATAAACAGTGTATCTTCGTTAATATAACGAATATTTTATAAAGGGTATTTAGATGTGGGATTAAATATTTGAGGATCTTATAACATTCATTATATATTTCTAACATTTTTCACGATGGAAGTGAGTTTTTATTAAAATTTTAGCTGCACCCTTTTATCCATTTGATAAGGCTTTTTCTTGTGGGAGAGCTTGTGTAAAAAAACTAAAATACTTTTTCTTACGGCATGTGATTAGATGGAAAAGAATATAAAATTAAAGGGGATGGAAATTTCTAGTATTTGGCTGAGATGTAAAACATTCACTTATTTTTAAAGTACTCTAGCATTTTACAAATTGGGTGATAACCACCGAAAATTTTACAAGATTTCAATTTAATTTTTGAATACTCTCCCAAGACTTTTTATTGCTTTGTTTGAGAAAACAAACAATGAAGCAAATAAAAATGTGCATCTAGTGTTCAAAACCCGTCGTATGAGAACAATAGGCAGCACCGCAGGCTAGGGGACGACATAGATGAAAATAATATGTAACACAATTTTTGTTTAGACAAAATTTATTTTAGTTTTAATATGGGAAAAAAATTATTTATATTTTACTTAATTATATTAGACATTATTTTACTTTTGAAAAGACATGTCTATGTAGTCCAACGCATTTGTCATTCATTAAATGGGTTCCAATGAACAATTGCTACTAATTTTCACCTAGTACATCTTTGTGCCTAAAACGTGTTCTATTGCTCTTTTGATTGTTAGGATTCTTTTTATTTGTCTATTTATTTACTATTTGTGGATGGCTCAATTTGTATGTCATGCATTTATTCATTTGTCTTACATTGTTTCTTGATTAAGATGATGTCGTTGTTAATTTGAGCACAAACCACGATCGTACATCATATAGAGTGGTCACTTTTTTACTTAGCATTGGGCTCCGATATTTGTTTGGAAGTCCAAACTCACCGTAGATGTGTTGTTACGTTTGGAGCATGGACCTTAAGTGCGTTAGGACTCTTCTAAGCTTTATTGTTATATTCTATAGTGGATTTGATTTTCAGATTGTAAAATGTGTTAGGTATTTGTTTTATCAGACTATTTAACACAAGTTATTTAGATATATTCCCTCATGTTATTTTAAAACTCAGCTCCACCTCAAGTTTTCTTTAAGCCTAATTATATAATTCTCATCCTAACCATGTTATAGTTTTATCGAATTTTCAATGAGCCGAAAGGTGGCAAACTTTACCTTGCGTATAATGTGAGGGGGCACATACATAAGTCACAACAAGCTCTAGATTAATAAGATTGTTATTTCATTCCTAAAGGATCATAATATATATGCATCTTGATCTTCCTCACGCCTGAAAAGATATGAAATAGATGAGTATTGTTGTGTACTTCTTATGTCTAGACTTGTACTATCATGAGTACTAAAAGAGATTGTCTGCTGAGAGTATTCAGTCTTTTTGTTCTTGCCTAGGTGTTATATAGAAGTCTAGGAAGACTTAAGGTATGTTTTATTTTCCTTAAAGTAAAACCAATTATTGCCAAGAGAGATATTTGACAAGAGTGACATAATACGAGTTCAATTTGGGATGCTATTGAGTCTGTAGCTTATAGCTCCTTAATAGATGTGCTATGAGTGTTCCTATAGAAATTATATATTATTTTCCTTTCTCGTGAAAATAAAATTCTACTTGCTAGTTTATACTGTTTATTTTTTAGACGAGTGATACTTGTTACTAACATTTTTCTACTATATATATATATATATATATATATATATATATATATTGTGTTCTTATGTATTTAGTTGGCTTTGTTGGAAGGACAGATACACACACTTGTACTTGGCACGTTATTGCTTCTTTTGTTATTTTGTCTGTGTTTGATTTGTGTTCATATATTTACTTTATGTATTATAATGTATGCTCTAATTAGCTTTTGTAATAGCAGATTAGATATGCTACCAGGTCTTTAAGAAACATTCTGATTTTATCTTTAGTAGTCGTTTTGATATACTAACTCCCATATTTTTATATTTTCATCCTTGCAGCGTATTGAGTGATATCGTATCATTTTATTGCATGTAACTCTTTATCCGGCTGTTCACACATTCATTCATCTTTTCTGGTTAAATATTGGCTGCGTATTTATTAGTGTCTTTCTATCTCGACATATCAAAAAGGTTGGTTCAGTCCACTTTTTATTAGACTTAGAAATTAATTAATTTAGACATAACTCAGCATGATCGTAGAAGTTTTGATTCGGTTCTTAAGCCAACTAGATTTTAGGTGTTATAAAATATTTTTCTATTATTTATTTTCTAAATAAGTAAAAGAAATATTTTCGACTATTGTTGTGGGTACAGAGAGATCAAAATACAAGCCAAGTTGTTCATATGGCTTAGCTATTAATATTGATGACACAATGGAGCAGGCAGGAAGAAAGAGATTCATACGGTTTTTGTATTCCTGGACGAAGGAATGTCTTCTTGGTTGATTGATACCCATTCCTCACAACAGCCATGACTCTCCTCTTACATACGTGCCCACAAGCCATTAAAATTGGTGAGGTGGATGCCCAACATTTAATTTGCTACAAACCGCTGCCTGACAATATAGTGGATGCCCGTCACTTACATCTCCCTTTCATGCTTACATATTCCAACCTAGATATACAACACATAAAGCCTATGGGAATAAGTACTAAAGCGAAAGAGCTAATTTGTCACCTTATAATTTTTATGTGTTATGTTTTCGGAGGAAAGATAGCGAATCCTGATTTTGATGTATATACGAATTTGAAAGTGGGCAGCCACTAATGATTTGTGCATTTCTAACAGGAGTCCTGGGCCATGATCTACTCATCAATCTTTATATATGATCTTTATAGTAAAAAAAGCAAGGTGAAAATTAGTTTTTTCTAATCACTAATAAGATGTAATGTTTCATGTATTTTATGAGGTATGGTTCAATTTGCTTGACTTGACATCAGGGGAGTCCAAAATCTATGAACCTTTGAAATGATTAACCTTCGTAAAAATAGTAAATATTCAATGTAATTTAAAAGTAAAATAGTTAAATAATTAGTTTTATTGTCATCTTTTAATAAGTATACATTCAATCATAATTCTTTAAAAAAGTATACTTCGTCAGTGATTCAGCTGACATGCATTTTAATTAGTTATGCATGACTCATAAATATTGTTGGATGTGTATTCGTTTGCATGTTGGTGGTTGTTTTTCCTCTTGAGCAATCAAAAGATGTCAAACCCTTTCCGCTCCCAAGATAGGTCTTTGATGTTAAGTAGTTAAGAATAATACTCCAACTGTACTCTATCCTAACACTCCGGCTCGGTATCCTGCCGAACTAAGATTAGATATTACAATGTAATACTAACAAAGATAATTGTACTTAAAAAAAGAAAAACTAATTGCCAACTTCTAAAACTTCAATGGTACTACTTGAATGGAAATTGTTTCATCCTAGTTGACGCGAGAAAATATTTTGTCATACAAACGGCTACAAAAAGGACATTGACGAAATTGTGGACTCCAAGCCAATTGCAAATCTGCAAATGGCTGAGAAAACCATAATAAGGCCAAAAACATTGTTAAGACCCATCACCTGCTAATTATCATTACATTTTGGGTTGATGATATTTTTTAGTGCTTAAATTGATAATTCTAGTAATTTGACGGCAATTTTGAAAAGTTAGTATCACACTTTTAGTTTTCAAGTACGGACAAGTGCTTCCTTGTGTACAACTCGCACTGCTGCGGGGTGAGATGAGAGGATCCCGGCCGGCCATCTTGATGTGCCTCTTGTGAAGACATGGAAGGATAATGATTTGCATCTGCGTGGTCCTCTTCGCTTTTCGCATCTAGAGTGAGATATGCAATCTCAGAAGGCCCAGCCCTAGGTTAAGCATACTACCCGACGTTGCAGGCAAGAATGGTAGAACTGCATTTAGGAGTTCGTTCTCATACCTAAATAGTACTTTAGTTTAAAAAAAAAAAAAAAGAAAACGAACTATTTGAAATAAGATTATTCATTTTTGCATAAATAATAATCTGATTAATATTGTATAGTGTAGAAATAACTAACTCAAATTATTAAGATTATGACCTCCATAAGAAACATCATTAGATAATATTTAGAACCTCTTAGAAGGCCCCAATTTTTTAATTACATCATCTGCTTTTATAAGTTGCTACCACCCCCAACACAAAAAATGGCGAACACACTCTACCTTTCAACTAATTTTTCCCTATTTAGAAACTAAATATTGTAAGGGACATAATTTTGACCAAGAAAAGAACCCAGATCAATTGCCGCACTAAAACTGATTTATAGACTATATACATTTGCATGTAAGCCATAGGTTAAAAATTCAGGACTCGGAATTGACTCGGTAGGCCTAGAGTTGACTCAAAGAGACATTTATATTAATATTTTAATCCAATAAGTAAAAGAATATATAAAGTTAGTAAATATTACTCTCTTTAACACTTAATATAGATAAATATATAATTTATATTGCTTTTGGCTATTGATTTAACTAAAACATTAATATATTTTAATGACTTTTTTACATAATTCGAGGAGATTTCTTTTAAGAGGGACCATTCGAGCAATTTGACTTGTGAAGCCTTCTAAGAGTTTTAGAGTCAAAAGTCGTTTTGAAATAGGCTAATGGATGGATAATGAAAATCAACCAACTAATTAATTTCATAAACTCATTTGAAAATGGCTACTCATTAGCACTCTTCATGGTTCTACTAGAAAACCTAATACAATTTCATGAATTAGTTGTATGAATGAAGGGGCACTTCAATTTAGTGGTTGTGTCTTTTGGCGTTGCAACTTTCCACTTACTATAATTTAAACCCTTTAGCAATGTACGAGTTTCTCCATATGTAGGATGTCCAATCCTATAATAGGTTAATAGTGTTAGGGGTCCCGCATCATACAATTGATATGAGATGATGTGAAACTACTGGAGAATCGTAAAGACATTGAGTTATGTAAAAAGGTATGAGAAATTTGAGTAGGATTGTAAAAAATGATGAATATTTAGTGTTGTGGTTATTCATATCTACGAGGCTGGTTTTCGTTGTCTATAAATATGTAGTTGTATTGTGAGTGAAATAGATTAGAATTGAAGAGAGTACACAATTGAAAGTGTTGTTTCAAATTGTGAATTATGAGTTTCTAATTGAATGTGTATCCTATTTGAAGATTGTGATGTATTTATAATTGAAGTGTGTTCTAGTTAGAGACAGGGTGTTGTCAGAGATTATAAGTTGTTTCCAATTAGATAGAGTGTGAGGATTTCACAATTTGAGTGTTTGTGTACTTATTACTGGCAATAGTGAATGGTTTGTGATTTTCAATATATTTTGAGATTTACAAAATTACTATGTATTTATTGAATATTGTTCAGTACTTGTTAAAGCATATAAAGGAGCTTAGGGATTTTTAGGCATTAAAATCCTAACAAGTGGCATCGGAGCATTGGTTTATCTGCTTGTGGAGGTTCGTGGAGAAGATTAAACGTCTCGTTTGCTTTTGACAAGATGGTTGAGAAGAGTACAACCAAATTTGTACTTCCTAAATTTGATGGAAGTAATTTTCTTATGGGGAAAGTGAAAATTCATGCTATATTGGTGAAAGATAGTTGTGTTGTTACTCTTAAAGGCAAGGATCAGAAACTAGAAGGTATGACAGATCACAATTTATTGAAATAGATGAGATTGGTAAGGCTGATATTTTGTTAGCCTTGGATGATAAAGTATTATTTAATGTGCATATTATTGATACAACAGCAAAGGCTTTGTGGGATAGTCTTCACAGAATATATGAAGACAAGTCCTTAGTAAGTAAAATTTTTCTAAAGGGGCAATTGTATAATTTGAAGATGAAGGATGAGTCTTATATGCATGAACACTTAAATGTGTTTAATAGCTTGGTGAATGACTTGTTGGGAACAAGTGTAAAGGTTGACGAGGAAGAACAAGCCACTTTACTTCTCTATACAATGTCAAACTCGTAGGATAATTTAATTATGACTTGAGCCATGTTTTTGAATTTGATTTAAACTCTGTTACTTCATCACTATTGTCAGAGGAGCTAAGAAGAAAGTCAGCAATATCAACTTTATCTTCAAGGGAGCAAGCCTTGGTTTCTAAGGAGAGCAAGAGTGGGTTTAAGCGGACAAATAATGGAAGAAAGGTGGTAAGTTGCTTTTATTGTAACAAGGTTGGTCACATAAAAAGGTATTCCAGAAAATTAGCATGGGATATGCAGCATGACAAGGAAAAGGATCAAGAACAAGAAAATAAAGATGTCAATTCTATTAATTATGGAAATAACTTGGTACTTACGACTTCTTATAATGATGGGTGCTTTTATAAGACAAATAATTCAAGTTGGATTGTAGATTTTGGAGCTTCCTTTCATGCAACATCACATAGAGAGCTCTTCACTGCCTATAAATCAGAAAATTTGGGACTGGTGAAGATGGGAAATGGTGACACATCGCGTGTTGTTGGCATGAGAGACGTGTATATGATGACTAATTTGGGACACAAATTATTTTTGAAGAATGTGAGACATATTCCAACCTTGAGGGAAAATATTATGTCTTTGCGTAAGTTGGATGATATTAGCCGTAGTTCTCAATTTGTTAGAAGAGTATGGAAGTTATTCAAATGAGCACTTATCATTGCAAAAGGGGAAAAATATGGCAGCTTGTAGAGGACATTTGTTTGATATGTCTAGAGCGGAAGTACTCTTGATGGGTCTCCTAAACAAGTACGGCGTCTACGGGTTTGTCATACTGAGGTAGAAATAGAATTTGGTAATAAGATTCTTGGTAATGATTATACTCATGATATAAGAAAGGTTGATGTCAAGTTGGAAGATGAAAATGAGATATTACCCTAAACCCGAGTGGATGGGTTAGTAAAAATGTTTGAAGAGAAGTTGATCATAAATGACAAAAAGAAAAGTCGTAATTCTTTCCCCAAGATGGTGGGGAAGATGTGCTAGAGTTCTAATCAGGGGAGATAAAGGAATTTCACATGGGGAGAGAAGGAGAGATTGGAAGGGTTATATCTCTTTCCCATGTGATGGTGCTAAAAGCAACCCTAGTATGTTCCGTATGATTCGGGAGGGGAGAATTATTAGGGGTCCCTCATCATACGATGGATATGAGATGATGTGCAACTACATGGAGAATCGTAAAGACATTATGTTATGCTAAGAGGTACAAGAAATTCGAGTAGAATCGTAAAAGACGATGAATATTTAGTGTTGTGGCTCTTCGTATCTACGAGGCTAGTTTTCGCTGTCTATAAATATGTAGTTGTATCGTGAGTGAAATAGATTAGAATTGAAAAGAGTACACAATTGAAAGTGTTGTTTCAAATTATGAATTGTAAGTTTTCAATTGGATGTGTATCCTATTTGGAAATTGTGATGTATGTCTAATTGGAGTGTGTTCTGTTGCAGATTGAGTGTTGTTAGAGATTGTGAGTTGTTTCCAATTAGAGAGTGAGTGTTGTTAGAGATTATGAGTCATTTCAAATTAGAGAGAGGGTGAGGTGTAACACCCCGACTTGGCTCACCTTTGAACCGACCCGGAAATGTTACTGGCGACCGAACCGTTCGATAATCTACTAGATTCGGTTAAGCCGACCCGGATCTACTCTCGGCGTTTTAAGATGAAGACCACCTATGCCCTCTATTCATTATTCACATCATGACATTATATCTTAGCATTTAATCATACCATCATGCTTTTCATTACCTCACATCAGTTTAAATATAATAAAAGTATAAACAAAATATTAAACATTCAGTCACCGAATACATGTGTGTGTGCGAAAGACCTCATTGCTCCTCCGTCCAGGCTGGCACTTTCATCTCATAGTTGTCACCTACATATAGTACAAAACCGTCAGTAACGAGCGTTACCGGTCCGGAAAATAACTAATATCAAACTGGCACAGGAGAGCTAACCCTCCTGTTGAATAAAAACTATATACTTCCTCAAGAACTCTCACAAGGGCACTAACAGGAGCCGTCGCCTTCAAGTGGCAGCCTCCCCTATCCTTCTCTTTCTCTTTTCTTAGTCATCTCATCTATTGCATCTTGCATCAAATCTCATTCTCGCGTCTTGCGTCAAATATCATTCTCGTTCATCTCAGCCCTCTACGTCCTCCATATTACTCCTGGCCTT